>CAUYLG010001305.1:0-13526 GCA_963573385.1 Cacajao melanocephalus
TAATCCCAGCACTTTGGGAGGCCGAGGCAGGTGGATCACGAGGTCAAGAGATCGAGACCATCCTGGTCAACATGGTGAAACCCCATCTCTACTAAAAATACAAAAATTAGCTGGACATGGTGGCGCATGTCTATAGTCCCAACTACTCGGGAGGCTAAGGCAGGAGAATTGCTTGAACCCAGGAGGCAGAGGTGGCAGTGAGCCGAGATCACGCCATTGCACTCCAGCCTGGGTAACGAGTGAAACTCCATCTCAAAAAAAAAGAAAGAAAGAAAAAAAGAGAAGAGAGAGATCCTAAGTGTACAGTACCATGACTTTTATTATATGTACAGAGTTGCACATTTATCACCACAGTCAGCTTTAAAATATTTTTGTTATTCCAGAAAGAAACCCACATCCCTAGGCAATGACTCCCTAATTTCTCTACCATTAGACAACTGCTTACCTGCTTTCTGTTCGTTCTAGATATTTAATGTGTGGAATGTATGTAATATAAATACAATTTTTTTTTACCTGTCCTGGATATTTAGTATCATACAATATGTATTTTTTTGTGATTGAGTTCTTTTGTGTATGTGTGTGTGTGAGACGGACTCTCACTCTGTTGCCAGGCTGGAGTGCGTGGTGCGATCTCAGCTCACTGCAACCTCCACCTCCACCTCCTGGGTTCAAGTACTTCTCCTGCCTTAGCCTCCCGATTAGCTGGGACTACAGGCGTGTACCACCACACCCAGCTACTTTTTGTATTTTTAGTAGAGACAGGGTTTCACCATGTTGACCAGAATGGTCTTGATCTCTTGACCTCATGATCCACCCACCTTGGCCTCCCAAAGTTCTGGGATTATAGGCCTGAGCCACCAGGCCAGGCCATGACTGAGTTTTTTTCACTTAGCATATTGTTTTCAGGTTTCATGCATGTTGTTGTATATATCATTCCTGTCTTTTTTGACAAATAATATTCCATTGCACATGTATATACCGTATTTTATTTATCTGTACATCAGTTAATGAACACTTGGGTTGTTTCTCTTTTGGCTGTCAGAAGTAATGCTGCTATAAACATTTGTTTACATCTACAGTTTCATTTTTTATAGCTGCATGATACTAGATTATAGATACTTCATAGTCTAACCAGTCTAGTAAGGAAGGGTTGTTCTAATATTTTCTTCTATAGATAATGCCCAGTGAATAATCTTATCCATATATTGTTTGATATTTTGGAGGTATATCTTCAAGGTGAGTTCCTAGAAATTGAATTACTGGGTTAAATAGTAATTGTATATGTAATATTGTAAATATTGCTAAATTCTGCTTCCATGGGAATTGTATCCTTTTGTAGTCCTAGAAGTGTGTAAGTGGCCTTAGTTTTCCACAGCCCATCTTATGTTGTCAAACTGTTATATGTTTATTAATCTAATAGGTGAGGAATTTCAATTCACTTTTTTTTTTTTTTTTTGAGACGGAGTCTCGATCTGTCACCCAGGCTGGAGTGCAGTGGCGCCATCTCAGCTCACTGAAACCTCTACTTCCTGGGTTCAAGCAGTTCTCCTGCCTTAGCCTCCCGAGTGGCTAGGACCACAGGCGTACGCCACCGTGCCTGGCTAATTTTTGTATTCTTAGTAGAGACAGGGTTTCAGCATATTGTCCAAGCTGGTTCAATTCACATTTTTTTGTAAGTAATACTGTGAAGCATCTTTTTATATCTTTGAAGGCTACTTAATTATCTTTTTCTTTTAACTGTCTTTTCATGTTTGTTTCCCCATTTTCTACTGGATTCGTAGTCTTTATCCTCCTTGATTTTAAAGAGTTCTTTATCAGCTGTTCCTTTGTCTGTGATATAAATTATAGATATATTTTATCAATTTGTCATTTGTCAATTTGTTATTTGACTTTTGTGCTTATTGACCGTATCTATTGTTATGCCAGTAATAATATGTTGTTACTATTCAAACACTGTATTGATTAATATAGCTTTTTTATTTATATATTTTTTAGAAACAGGACCTCACTCTGAGGCCCAGCCTGGAATGTAGTAGCACAAACATGGCTTAATTCAGCCTCTATCTCCCAGGCTCAAGCCATCCTCCTTCCTCAGCCTCCCAAGTAGCTGGGATGAGAGAAGTGGATCACCATACCCAGCTATTTTTTTTTTAATATTTTATAGCAATAAGGCCTCATTAGGTTGCCTAGGCTATCTCAAACTCCTGACCTCAAGCTGTCCTCCCATCTCAGCCTCCCAAAGTGCTAGGATTATAGGTGTGAACCACTGCTCCTGGCCAAAGATTGTTTTGGCTATTCCTGGGTTTGTCATTTCTTTGTGGTTTTTAGGATCAGCTTATCTATTTCTGCAAAAAGTGCGGCTGGAATTTTGAACAGAATCTATAGATCAACTTGGGAAGTTTTGCCATCTTAACAGTATTTAGTCATCATCATATCTGTGAATATGGGATGTCTTTTCATTTATTTTTATCTTTCTTTCTTTTTTTTTTTTTTTTTTTTTGAGACAGTCTCGCTCTCTCATCCAGGCTGGAATGTGGTGGCCTGATCTCTGCTCACTGCAACCTCCCCCTCCCATGTTCAGGTGATTCTCTTGCCTCAGCCTCCCAAGCAGATGGGACTACAGACGCATGCTACCATGCCTGGCTAATTTTTTGTATTTTTGTAGAGACAGGGTTTCGTCATGTTGGTCAGGCTGGTCTCAAACTCCTGACCTAAGGTGATTTGCCCACCTTGGCCTCCCAGATTGCTGGGATTACAGGCATGAGCCAGTATGCCCAACCTATTCTGATCTTGGCAGGCGCCTGTAATCCTAGCTACTCAGGAGGCTGAGACAGGAGAGTTGCTTGAACCCAGGAGAGAGAGGTTGCAGGGAGCCAAGATAGCACCACTGCACTCCAGTCTGGGTAATAAAGAGTGAAACTCCATCCCCAACCAAAAGAAAAAAAAGGTTCATATTTTTATATACTCAGGTTTACCATGTTGCTTTTGTTTTTTGTTTGTGTTTTGAGACAGTCTCACTCTGTTGCCCAGGCTGGAGTGCAGTGGCACAATCAAGGCTCAATGCAGCATCAGCTGCCTAGGCTCAAGGGATCCTCTTACCTTAACCTCCTGAGTAGCTGGGTCTATAGGCTAATGCTATTACAACCAGCTATTTTTTTTATTTTTTTGTAGAGACAATGATGCCTTGCCATGTTGCCTAAGCTTATCTTGAGCTCCTGGCCTCAAGTGATCCTCCTGCCTTGGCCTCCATATCTGGCCTTTTTTTCTTTCTTACTTGCTTCTGAATTTTTTTTTTTTTAAGACAGGGTCTTCCTCTCATCCAGGCTAGAGTACAGTGACACAATCCCAGCTCACTACAGTCTCCCGCTCCTGGACTCAAGCATTCATCTTATCTCAGCCTCCCCCAGTAGCTGGGACTACAGGTGCATGCCACCACACTCAACCAATTTTTTAATTTTTTGTAAAGACAGGGTCTCCCTGTGTTGCCCAGGGTCGTCTTGAACTCTTGAGTTAAGTCCCTTCTTGGCTTCCCAAAGTTCTGGGGTTGTAGGTGTGAGCCACCACACCCAGGTTGCTTCTTTTTTTTTTTTTTTTTTTTTTTTTTGAGACAGAGTTTTGTCCTTGTTGGCCAGGCTGGAGTGCAGTGGCGCAATCTCAGCTCACTGCAACCTCCACCTCTCAGGTTCAAGCAATTCTCCTGCCTCAGCCTCCCGAGCAGCTGGGATTACAAGCATGTGCCACCATATCCTGCTATTTTTTCTTTTTAATTGTAGGAAGAGCCTTTATTGGCTGTAGAAAGTGGAAGAGGGGATTTTACAGCTTTTACAGACTAAATTGCCACCCTCCAAAAAGACTTCTGTATTTTGAGTCATTAGAAAAGCTCTCCCACACCTAAATTTTAAGTAAGAAATTTATTTTCTTCTGGTAATTACTAGCATTCAATTTTTGCATCTAGTTTCCTGATATATTTGGAATTTTTTCAGGTATATTAGTCTGGGCTAATACCGAAGAAGTAAAAAGAAAGTTCTTACTTCTCGAGTACCTATTATGTGCCAGTTACTGTGCTAATCAGTTTATGTACATTATCTTATAAATTTAATCTATTTAAGAACCTTGTGAGAGAACAGGTATTATTATTATTATTGAAGAAGCTGAGGCTTAGAGAATCTTAAGTAATTTGTCTAGGGTTGTACAGTCAGTGGCATAGTTAACATTTGAATTCCAGCAGTAATTGGCTGCAGAATTTGTACTTTTCCCCACTTTACCTAGCCTCTACAGTAGTGAAATATCTTTTGTAGTTTTTTGTTTGTTTGTTTTTTTAAACAGAAGTTTCACTATATTGCCAAGGCTGGTCTCAAATTCCTGGGATCCTTCCGCAATGATCCTTCAGCTGCAACCTGCAAAACCTGGGATTATAGGCATTTGCACCACCACCAGCTAAATGTCTTTTTTTTTTTTTTTTTTTTTTTTTTGAGACACAGTTTTGCTCTCGTCACCCAGGCTGGAGTGCAATGGCATGATTTTGGTTTACTGCAACCTCAGCCTCCCAGGTTCAAGTAATCCTCCTGTCTCAGCTTCTTGAGTACCTGGGATTGCAGGCATGTGCCACCACACCTGGCTCATTTTTCTATTTTTCTAGTAGAGATGGAGTTTCACTATTTTGGCCAGGCTGGTCTTCAACTCCTGTCCTCAGGTGATCTACCTGCCTCAGCCTCCCAAAGTGCTGGTATTACAAGTGTGTAACCATGCCTGACCTTCATGTCTTTTTATGCTTAGAAAAAAGTCTAACTTGGCTGGGTGTGGTGGCTCATACCTATAATCCCAGCACTTTGGGAAGCCAAGGTGTGAGGATTGCTTGAGGCCAAGAGTTTCACACCAGCCTAGGCATCATGGTGAGGACCCCATCTCTACCAAAAGTTTTTTAAGAATTATCCAGGCCAGCCGGGCGCAGTGGCTCACGCCTGTAATCCTAGCACTTTGGGAGGCCGAGGCGGGCAGATCACGAGGTCAAGAGATTGAGACCATCCTGGCCAACATGGTGAAACCCCGTCTCTACTAAAAATACAAAAAAATTAGCTGAGTGTGATGGTGGGTGCCTGTAGTCCCAGCTACTCGGGAGGCTGAGGCAGGAGAATTGCTTGAACCCAGGAGGCAGAGGTTGCAGTGAGCTGAGGTTGCGCCACTGCACTCTAGCCTGGCGCCTGGTGATGGAGTGAGACTCTGTCTCAAAAAAAAAAAAAAGAATTATCCAGGCATAGTTGCACACACACACCTGTAGTCCTAGTTACTCAGGAGATTGGTATGTGGGGATTGCTTGAGCCCAGGAGTTAAAGGCTGCATTGAATTAGGATTGCGCCACTGTACAACCTGGGTGGCAGAACAAAGCCTTGTCTTTAAAACAAAACAGTAAAACATGGATAACTTGTCTGGACCATTTGATTAATTCCTTTTTTAGTTAGAATGTTAGCTCTAGAATAACATGTACATTTTTTATATTATGTACTCTTTAGGTTAAAGTTTATATAGTAATCTGAAAATACAATTTTACCTTTTTATTTTTTTCTAAAAGTGCTGTACTCCTCGACAATTTTAAGTTGTGTAGTAAAATGGGCTGGATTGGAACAAGGTTAAAGAAAGGTGGCATTATGAAAAATCATGCTTTCAGCTGAGAGAAGTTCAGTGGTGGAAAAAAAAGAAAAGAAATTTAAAAAGAAAAAAGAAAAATCATGCTTCCCCTTTCTTCAAATTCATATTCCCAGGGCAAAAGAACATTAAGGGAGTTTATTTTCCTGTTGTCTGTACATGATGTTCAGAAGGGTTTTAACCCTGGTATGTTTTTGTTTTTTTTTGAGATAGAGTCTCGCTCTGTCACTGGGCTGGAGTGCAGTGGCACAATCTCGGCTAACTACAACCTCTGCCTCCCAGATTCAAGCGATTCTCCTGCCTCAGCTTCCCAAGTAGCTGGGATTACAGGCGCCTGCCACCACGCCCAGTTAATTTTGTCTTTTGTAATTTTAGTAGAGATGGAGTTTCACTATGTTGGCCAGGCTGGTCTCAAACTCCTGACCTCATGATCTGTCTACTTCGGCCTCCCAAAGTGCTGGGTGCTGGGATTACAGACGTGAGCCACCGGGCCTGGCCATTATGATCTTTTTTTTTAAGACAGAGTCTTGCTCTGTCACCCAGGTTGGAGTGCACTGGCACTATCTTGTCTCACTGCAACCTCTACCTCCCAGGTTCAAGCAATTCTCCTGCCTCAGCCTCTCAAGTAGCTGAAATTACAAGTGCCTGCCACCATGCCTGGCTAATTTTTTGTATTTATAGTAGAGATGGAGTTTCACCATGTTGGCCAGGCTGGTCTTGAACTCCTGACCTCAGGTACTCCACCTGCCTTGGCCTCCCAAAGTGCTGGGATTACAGATGTGAGTCACCGCGTCCAGCTGATCTTTTTCAACAATTTTTTTTTTTTGAAACAGAGAGTCTCACTCTGTCACCCATGCTGACGTGCAGTGGCATGATCTCAGCTCACTGCAACCCCCACCTCCTGGATTCAAGTGATTCTTGTGCCTCAGCCTCATGAGTAGCTGGGATTAGTGGCGTACGCCACTACATCCAGCTAGTCGTTGTATTTTTAGTAAAGATGGGGTTTCACTCTTTTGGCCAAGGCTGGTCTTGAACTCCTTGCGTCAAGCAATCTGCCTGACACAGCCTCCCAAAGTGCTGGAATTACAAAATTGAGCCACCACATCCAGCAAACCCTGGTATGATCTTAATTTGTCTTTTATATGGGTCTGGACCATTTCTCCCTGTAAGTAATTGGTTTTGCTGGAATATGTAAGTTTATGTTAATCTAAGTAAAATTAGCAAAATAAATGTTCTGGAAAGTAGACTGTACTTTGGTTGATAGAGTGTTTTGAGAGAAATGTTAACATCTTTAGGAAGATAATTTATGAAAATAGTGTTTTCAGAAAAGTTTAACTGTCAGTGGAATGCAGACTAGATTGCCATTTGTGGTTATAGAATTTATCAAATCATTTTTTTAGCTACATCATTTACTAGTTATATGAATTTAGACAAGTCATTGATTTGGGCAACCTTTGATCCTCTGTGTCCTCAGCTTTAAAATGGCAGTGATAAATAATACCTATTACTCAGTTATCAAAGGTAAAATGCTTTCCATACATGAAATAGGCATTCAAAATATTTTTTAATGTCTTACTCCACAGTTAGTAGATTGTGACCTTGAACAATATTTAACTTCTCTAACACTCTGTCTTCCTCCTTGTAAGTAATATGTCCTCCTTGGAGTCATTATTCCCTACCTAGATTCCTTTGAAATCTTGTTACTTCCTTCAGAATCATTGCATAGTATTCAAGTCCCACCCTTAACTTGTGTAACCTATTTTTCTAGTTATTTTCCAGTCATAGCTCTCAAATATTTGTTCCTTTAGCCACATCTGATCATTTTCTTACTTCCTCCATCCTACACTTTCCTCCTGGGGCTTATCCTAGATGTTTGCTCTGCGTAGTATAAACTGCCTTCCCTGCTTTACTTTTCCTTATCAAAATCCCACTTATCTTTTCGAATAAGTTTTCTTAATTCTTTTCTAATTACAATTTCTTTTATTCTTCCTTTTGTAGAACTTAGTGTTTCCTCCTAGTAAGTAGTATAAGTAGTATCATGAGTTTTATCACATTCTGTTTTTTGGGGGGTAGGGGGACAGCCTTGCTCTATCACCCAGGCTGGAGTACAGTAGTAAGATCTCAGCTCACTGCAACCTCTGCCGCCTGGGTTCAAGTTTTTCTCGTGCCTCAGTCCCCCAAGTAGCTGGAATTACAGGCGCCACCACCCCTGGATTTTTGTATTTTTAGTAGAGATGGGATTTTGTCATGTTGGCCAGGCTGGGCTTGAACTCCTGACTTCAGGTAGTCTGCCTGCCTCGACTTCCCAAAGTGCTGAGATTACATGTGTGAGCCACTGCTCCTGGCTTCAAAGTTTTATCACATTCTGATAGGTAATCTAGGTATATGCATACATATTTGTTTTCCCACCAAATTCTAAGCTTCTTATGACCAGGGACACCCTTCATTCGACTTAGTTGCCTTGTAGAACCCAGTGGCATTTTCCACATATAACTACTAAAATGTCTATCACTTAACATCTCCTTAAAGAGATTTAAATGTGTCTGCCCTCTCACATGGTAACAAATACAAGGAAATTATTTTGGTTCATCAATTTCGTATTTACCTAAGATAGATATTTCAAAAAGGAGTAAATGCCAAAACTTTGGGCCGAGGCAGGCAAGTTGCTTGAGCCCAGGAGTTGAAGACCAACCTGGGAAACATGGCGAAGCACTGTGTCTACAAAAAAAAAAAAAAGTCCTGTCCCTTCATGGTAGCAGTGGTAGCATGCACCTCTAGTTCTAGCTACTCAGAGAGTGAGGAGGCTGAGGTGAGAGGATCACTTGAGTCTGGGAGGTTGAGGCTGCAGCTGCAGTGAGCTGAGATCTTGCCACTGCACTCTACTCTGGGAGACAGAATGAGACCCTGTCTCAAAAAGAAAAGAAAGAAAAATTCCTGTCATCTAGTGATGTCATAGCTTTCCTAGCATTGGCTTTTTTATACATTTTTTGTACAGTGTACAGTAATGTCCTAGGCTTTCACATTGATTCACCACTCACTCACTGACCCACCCAGAGCAACTTCCCAGTCCTGCAAGGGCCATTCATGGTAAGTACTCCATACAGGTGTACCATTTTTTATCTTTTACACCATGTTTTTACTCTGCCTTTTCTATGTTTAGAAATGTTTAGATATACAAATACCATTGTATTACAACTGCCTGCAGTATTCAGTACGGTTATAGACTAAACAGGTTTGTAGCCTAGGACATATAAGCTATGCTATCTAGGTTTGTGTATATTCTGTGATGTTTACACAGCATTTGTCAGAATGTATCACTATCAAGTGACAAATGACTTTATATTTGTATCCAAAACAGCTTATATGAGCAACATTTATTACATTTATTAAGTCATGTTTGTATTCTCCATTGCTGTAGTGCTTTTGTATATATCTGCATTTGAGTTGGTTTTGCTGCATTTAAATGCATCTGTGTTATAGTCCTAGGTTTATATTAATAGACTCAGATCACAACAGTCTTTATAAATATATTTTTACTGGAACATTGTTTAAAATCCAAGACAGTTTTTCTTTCCCTGTCAGTGTGATTTTGACCCCATTTTTCCTCTGGTTATTTGGTACTAAATAATTTTATACTTGTTTAAATATTAATCCTTCAGTCTTAAATAGTTTTAAAAAAAGAAAAAATAAATATTAACCTTAATAAATTAATATGAGAGTAAATCAATTAAAAATTATTTGATATTTTCCTAAATCACATCATGTTTATTACCTGTTTTTATGAATTATCAAAATAAACCGGCCAGATGAAGTGGCTCACACCTGTAATCCCAATACTTTGGGATGCCAAGGCAGTCAGAACACCTGAGGTCAGCAGTTCGAGACCAGCCCAGCCAAAATGACGAAATCCTGCGTCTACTAAAAATACAAAAAATAGCCGGGCATGTTGTAATCCCAATACTTTGGGATGCCAAGGCAGGCGGATCACCTGAGGTCAGGAGTTCGAGACCAGCCCGGCCAAAATGACGAAATCCTGTGTCTACTAAAAATACAAAAAATAGCCGGGCATGCTGTAATCCCAGTAGCTAGTGCCTGTAATCCCAGCTACTCGGGAGGCTGAGGCACAAGAATTGCTTGAGCCTGGGAGGCACAGGTTGCAGTAAGCGAAGATCATGCCACTGTACTCCAGCCTGGGCAACAGAGTGAGACTCTCTCTCAAGAGAAAAATAAATAAACAAACTAAATAGATTGTCTTAATAATGTCCTTTACGGCAGTCTTTCCTTCTTCTTTTTTTTTCCCCCGAGACGAAGTTTCGCTCTTCTTGCCCAGGCTGGAGTGTAATGGCGCAATCTTGGCTCACTGCAACCTCCACCTCCCAGGTTCAAGCGATTCTCCTGCCTCAGCGTCTTGAGTACTGGGATTACAGGCGTGTGCCACCATGCCTGGCTAATTTTTGTGTTTTTTAATAGAGACGGGTTTCACCATGTTGGCCAGGCTGGTTTCGAACTCCTGGCCTCAGGTGATCCACCTGCCTCAGCCTCCCAAAGTGCTGGGATTACAGGCATGAGCCACTACACCCGGCCAAAAAATATATCTCGGGATATAATCCATGATCATGCATTACCTTTTGTTACCATGCTTTTATTTTATTGTTTACTTGTTTATTTTTTTGACAGGGTCTTTCTCTATCACTCAGGCTTGAGTGCAGTAGTGCTATCTGGGCTCCCTGTAGCCTCTGACCCACCCTGGGCTCAAGTGATCCTTTCACTTCAGCCTTCCAAGTAACTGGGACCACAAGCATGCGCTATCACACCCAGCTTTTTTTTTCCCTGGTATTTCAGAATTTTGCCATGTTGCTCAAGCTAGTCTTGAACTCCTGACTGAGCGCAAACAATCCACCCACCTCTGCCTCCCAAAATGCTGGGATTACAGGCATGAGGCACTGAGCCCAACCATCTTTTTATTCTCTATTAATTGGAACTGTTTTCAGCCTCTTTCATGACGTTGACATTTTTTAATACAGAGCAGTTGTTTCATACAGGGTTTTAAAATTTGCGTTTGTTTTATCTTCACGAATAGATAGATTGTGCATTTTAGGTAGGAATAACACAGAAGTGATACTGTTTTCTTTGTGAATTTAATCAGGAAGCATATGATATCACTGTGCCATTGTTGGCATTAGCTTTGGTGTTTGTTCCTTATGACACACACCAGATTATTCCTCCCATATTCAAGCGATTCCTCTGCCTCAGTCTCCCAGGTAGCTGGAATTACAGGCGTGGGCCACCATGCCCAGCTAACTTTTGTATTTTTAGTAGAGACAAGGTTTTGGTCATGTTGACCAGGCTGGTCTTGAACTCCTGACCACAGGTGATCCACCCGCCTCAGCCTCCCAAAGTGCTGGGATTACAGGTGTGACCCACTGTACCTGGCCTAAAATGGTTATTTTCTTACTTTGTCATTATCTGTATCTCTTAACTGGCATTCTCTTTACCATTACTTATTATCAATACGGACTGACTTTATTTGATGAAGTATAATCCATTAGTCTCATTTTTAAATTTAATGGTCACATTGTCTCAGATTGCAGCCAGTGGCAACCCCTTCCAGGCTGGTTCCATCATATTTATTTTTTTAACACTTAGACTCTGTCAGAAAATAAAGCTAAATCACCATAGAGGGGTAAGAGAAATGACTATTTTAAGAGAAGATATAAGGCAAATATAGCAAAATTCTAATTATAGAATCTAGATGTTAGATATAAGGAATTTTTGTGCAATTACTGTAAACTTTACAAAACATCTACAAAAAAATGTTGGAGGAAAATCAGAAGTCGAGGGAACTATTTAGTGTATAATAAGGTTTATCAAGTGAGTAAAAAAGTTAATGCTTTTGGCATCCAGAGTTCTCCTTGTGGAAGGATGATAAATACAGAATGGTCAGAAATAAAGGACAGCATTGTGGCACTGGATTAGAATTATAGGTGTAATTATAAATTTATAAATAGAAGAGGTTACAAACTTAATATGCTTCTAATTTTTTTTCTTTTTTTTTTTTTTTTTGAGACAGAATCTCACTCTGTTGCCCAGGCTGGAGTGCAGAGTAGCACAATCTTGGCTCTAATTTTTGTATTTTTTGTAGAGACAGGGTTTTGCATGTTGCTTAGGCTGATCTGAAATTCCTGAGCTCAAGCCATCTACCTGCCTTGGCCTCCTAAAGTGCTTGAATTATAGTCATGAGCTATCACATCTGGCCTACAAATACGGTTTTTTGTTTTTTTTTCCCCGAGACAGAGTCTTGTTTTGTCACCCAGGCTGGAGTACAGTGATGTGATATCAGTTCACTGCAACCTTTGTCTCTCGTGTTCAAGCGATTCTTATGCCTCAGTCTCCCAAGTAGCTGAGACTATAGGCACACGCCACCACGCCTGGCTAATTTTGTATTTTTCGCACTTTGGGAGGCCAAGGTGGGTGGATCACCTGAGGTCAGGAATTGGAGACCAGCCTGGCCATATGGAAACCCCATCTCTACTAAAAATATAGAAGTTAACCAGGCCTCACCAGTAGTCCCAGCTACTCCAGAGGCTGAGGCAGGAGAATCATTTGAACTCAGGAGGTGGAGTTTGCAGTGAGCTGAGATTGCAACACTGTACTCCAGCCTGGGTGACAGAGGGAGACTCTGTCTCAAAAAAAAAGAAGAAAGAAAAGCAAAAGACTTTTTTCATTTACACGAGTATACATAGTCACACAAATATACATGTGGTCCTATTTGTATAACTACAGTCAGAGGTCTACAACAAACACAATCATTAAAACTTATATCTGGCTTCCTGCCATTTGTAGCAGTTCCATAACTGAAATGGCTACTCTTCATACCAACAAGTGTAAGATTTTTCTCTTGAGTGATTTGAATTAATAGTGACACAGAGCTGGACATGGTGGCTCATGCCTGTAATCTCAGCATTTTGGGAGGCCAAGGCAAGAGGAGTCCAGGTATTTGATACCAGCCTGGGCAACATGGTGAGACCTCGTCTCTACAAAATGTACGAAAATTAGCCAGGCATGTGGCTTGTGCCTGTAGTCCTAGCTGCTACTCAGGAGACTGAGGTGGGAGGATCACTTGAGCCTGGGAGATCAAGGCTGCAGTGAGGTGTGATCGTACCACTGCACTCCAGCCTGGACAACAGAGCAAGACCCTGTCTCAAAAACAAAAAAAAAGGGTTGGGCACAGTGGCTCACGCCTGTAATCCTAGCACTTTGGGAGGCTGAGGTGGGTGGATCACCTGAGGTCAGGCGTTCAAGACCAGCCTGGCCATCATGGTGAAACCCCATCTTAAAAAAAAAAATGGCACAAAGACAAATGAAATACAAAATGCTAGGAGTGTTCAGAATCTCCAGGACAAACTAACATGCAAAAAGACAGCCAGTTTCTCTCTCTTAATTTGCCATTCCACAAAAACCACACAGTTCAAACTATTTTTTAAAAAAATGAGAAAGATTTTCATGTTGCCATCACCAAAAAGGGAAATGGGCAGCCACACATAAATCAAAACCAAAATCAGAGTTGCACAAAAACTGGGAAAACACTTTCTCAAATGATTATTATAGCCATTACATCACATTATGTTAAACTTATCAGCACTGCAAAATCAAGGATAAAATTGTTTTTGTTAGGTAGGTAGTAATTAGCAATTAATGAGAGTATTCAGAATTTCATTAACTTTGAGGACTGGAACTATAGGAGTAACTCCGGAGTTTTGTGGGTTTGTGTGTTTGTTCATCACAAAGAGTTCTGCCAAGTATTTTCTTCCCAGACTATGATGTATTGTGTTCTTACTTACCCAAATGGCAGCAGGGTTAAACATATATATAATATATATAAT
>CAUYLG010001307.1:0-32830 GCA_963573385.1 Cacajao melanocephalus
CAGTGGCTCACGCCTGTAATCCCAGCACTTTGGGAGGCTGAGGTGGGCAGATCACGAGGTCAAGAGATCGAGACCATCCTAGCCAACATGGTGAAACCCCATCTCTACTAAGAATACAAAAATTAGCCGGGTGTGGTGGCACACACCCAGCTACTCAGGAGGCTGAGGCAGGAGAATCACTTGAACCGAGGTGGCAGAGGTTGCAGTGAGTCGAGATCGTGCCACTGCACTCCAGCCTGCGCGGCAGAGCGAGACTGTGTCTCAAAAAAAAAAAAAAAAAAATCTACGTGAAGGGTGGATTATATGGTATAGGAATTATATCTCGGTAAAGCTGTTATAAAAACAGATCTAAGCCAGGCGCGGTGGCTCACACCTGTAATCCCAGCACTTTGGGAGGCCGAGGCTGGGTGATCACTTGAGGTCAGGAATTCAAGATCAGCCTGGCCAACATAGTGAAACCCCCTCTCTACTAAAAGTATAAAAATTAGCCAGGCGTAGTAGTGGGTGCTTGTCATCCCAGCTACTTGGGAGGATGAGGCTGGAGACTCACTTGAACCCGGGAGGCAGAGGTTGCAGTGAGCCAAGACTGTGCCATTGCACTTCAGCCTGGGCAACAAGAGTGAAACTCCGTCTCAAAAAAAAAAAAAATCTGTGTGGACATGACAGTATAGCATAATGGTGGAAAGAATGGGTTTGAGAACTATGTAGACTTGGTTTTATATACCTACCTCTTGCCAGGTAAGTGACCTTGGGCAAGTTATAGAACTAACTTCTCTGACTTTCAGTATCCTCATCTGTAAATGAGAAATGTTTGTTATGAGTTTTTTGTTGTTGTTGTTGACAGAATCTTGCTCTGTTGCCCAGGCTGGAGTGCAGTGGCATAATCTTGGCCCACTGCAACCTCCACCCCCCGGGTTCAAGCGTTTCTCATGCCACTGCCTCCTGAGTAGCTGGGACTGCTGGCACATGCCACCATGCTCAGCTAATTTTTTGTATTTTTAGTAGAGACGGTGTTTCATCATGTTGCCAGGCTGGTCTTGAACTCCTGAGCTCAGACAGTCCACTTGCCTCGGCCTCCCAAAGTGCTGGGATTAATTGCAGGTATGAGCCACCATGCCTGGTCTGTTATGAGTTTCAAATGAAATTAAATGAGATAATTTATGTTCATCACTTATCAAGTCTTTTGTACTTAATAAGCCCTCAGTAGTGGGTAGCTTTTATCATCATTAGCTTTTAGAATCTAATTACACTTACATACAAAAAATAAATTTTAAAAAGTTGAGCAAATATGGAATTAGCCAGAGTTTGTGGCCATATGTGTTTTTTAACTCTGCTCTTTTATTCCTTGAAACCTGCAGCTGGTCATCAATGCTGCTTTGGGATTTGACACATTTGTTGTCATGAGACATGGCCTGAAGAAACCAAAGCAGCAAGGAGCTGGGGACTTGTGTCCAAACCACCCTGTGGCATCTGCTGACCTCCTAGGCTCATCACTTTTTGCGAACATCCCTGGTTACAAGCTTGGCTGTTACTTCTGCAATGATGTGGTGGCCCCAGGAGATGTAAGTGGATTTCTCTATAGTCCAACTTGTGCACTGAGGCAGACAGACACGGCCCTTTCACTTATGACTGTTTAAAAATTATCTTTTAACAAAGAGAAGAATTCTCCAATTTGGGGAGGATGGCATTCTCTCACTATGAACCTTGACTGGCGTCATCAGCTGTACAGCTGTTCCTTGTTCACCAATACAAATGCAGCTACAAACCATATTTTTGGAAAGCTTATTGAGGAAACCACAGCCGAGTAGTCCCTCATAGCCCTCAGTATTGTCTCCTGTGTTTCTCTTAGTCAAGACAGTATTACAAATGAGGAGTCTAAAGACCAGATTCCATCAATGCCTTGACACTGCCTCCTAGGTATTTCCAAAAAGTCTCTTAGGTTCCCTCTGCCTCTGCAAAATAGGAGTGGTGTGTAGGCTTGTCAGATTTAGTAAGTAAAAATGTAGGATTCTCAGCTAATTTTGAATTTCAGTTAATAATGAAGAATTTTTTAGTATATGTCCCATGTAATATTCAAGACCCATTTATGCTAAAAATTTATTTATCTGAAATTCGAATTTAGCTGAGTGTCTTGTATTTTCCCTGGCAATGCTAATAAGGGAAGGAAGAATACTTGCCCTGTCAACTCACAGCACAAAGTGGGTCAAGTGCATCAATGCTTTGAACAGCAAGACCACACCATACGAATTAAGAGTCTATGGCTTTCAGGACTTCATACAAGTCAGTCTGTAGGGCTGTTCCTTTATCAGAACCGATAATAATTCCAGTGAAGCAATGCAGATATGTTTTCTGTAAACTCCCCTCTATTTTTCCGTTGTTTTAAAACTTTTTCCTTAATAACTCATATCTCTTTTGGATGACTGGCTTTTATGTCCTCCCAATATAAAGAAAAGAAGATGACCATTCTCTTATATGAAGAAGGATGGCTTGATGATCTCTATCATGGTGTTATAATATACAGCTGGTCTTGTTATTTAGTTATTGCCAACAAATATGATTAGTGGTCCCTTGCAGTAAAGTCCCATCTGCTCACGAGGTAAAATTTTCATGGAGTCAAAAATATCCCTAACAACCTCTTAATTTACCCAGAGTTGGATGGTTACAATCTGTTTGGTTGAACCAGCAAAGGCTTGTTTTTAAAGCCATGTTGTAGAAAAAATACTTGTAGTAAACCCTAGAATCACACTGAGAGAGAGGTGATGCCCATGTTGTGAGAGACACATAGGAACTGAGGGCTGCAGGGATAGTAAATTATTGCTCCCATCTCACGGTCACTCTGAGGTGTTAGCTCAGTTAAAATGGCAGGGAAGAATCACTTGTACTATTCAAATCATTGTTCCTTTCTGTGTCTCTGTCACTTAACTACCAAGCACAGCAGAATTGAATTGAATCACTTAAAGGAGCACATGATGCAGTTCCATTATATGAGGCAGCTAAGCCCTGATTTTTGGTTGATATCCCCCAATCTAATTTGTTTAAGCTGCTAATCCTTTTTAGCATATTACCTCATTTAGTTACCTAAATTGTATATTTTGTTTATCTTGATAATCCCAAGAAATGATGTGACTTGAGGCTGGATGTTCTTTGACAACAATGAGTATCTGGTTATATTTTAAAGCTTTGTCACAGAGGCGTTTCATACTTGAGACAGCTAGAGTTGAATGGAAAGAATGTTCAGCACACATCAGTGATTGTTTCTTTGCAGTCAACCAGAGACCGGACCTTGGACCAGCAGTGCACTGTGAGTCGTCCAGGACTGGCCATGATTGCAGGAGCCCTGGCTGTGGAATTGATGGTATCTGTTTTGCAGCATCCAGAAGGGTGAGTTTGCTAGTAGGAGATGAGTATTTAAACAAAGCTTTTGTAGGCAGTCATTCATTAGTGTCTACCTTGGCCTTTTCTCAGTCTGACTTTTCAGAGAATTACTACTTTACCCTCAAAAAAACAAGACTAGAAAAAATAGGGCTGGTTCTTTGGGCTGAGATAACTTGGCATGTTTCCTTTGGGGCCATATTTCTGCATCCTTCTGGACAAACTCATTTTGGTTTATTTTATTTTTCTAACACTTGTATAGTGCTTACTTTGTGCTAGGCACTGTTCTAAGCACTTCAGAAATATTGCCTCCTTTAATCTTTTTTTTTTTTTTTGAGACAGAGTTTCACTCTTTTTGCCCAGGCTGTAGTGCAATGGCATGATTTTGGCTCACTGCAACCTCTGTGTTCCAGGTTCAAGTGATTTTCCTTCCTCAGCCTCCCAGGTAGCTGGGATTACAGGCATGTACCATCATGCCTGGCTAATTTTTGTATTGTCAGTAGAGACGGGGTGTCGCCATGTTGGTCAGGCTGGTCTTGAACCTCTGACCTCAGTAATCAGAGGTGATCCACCCTCCTCGGCCTCCCAAAGTGCTGGGATTGCAGATGTGAGCCATCACATCTAGCCTTCTTTAATCTTCATAGCAAACCTATTAGGGAAGAACTATTATTATTAATCCCAGTTTTGATGGGGAAATAGAGGCATAGTGAGGATAAGTTAAGTGGCCAAATTTACATTGTAAATGGAAAAGCCAGGGTTTAACTTAACCAGTGTGGCGCCAAACTATGTTTAATCATTTTGTTATGCTGTTTGCAGTACAGGCAGCAGAAAATCGAATTTTTGAAAGACTTATTTTTCCAGTTCTCAGAAAGTCAATATTGCAAATTAACATGAATATTCTATTTCTTGTGTGACTAAGAGATTTCCTCAGCAGTTGAAAATTGTGGTCACATATATAACTAGTATGGGTTCTCTGAGGTAAACGAAAAGCAGAGTTTTTTTCCTTTCCTCTTTGTCATCCGCCTTAGCTATCTCGGTCATTTAAGTTTATTGCTACCCACTGACAGGAAATATTTGGAATTAAATCTTTGAGACCTGATTTTATGCTTCCTTGACACTGACCCTCTGTCTGCTACATTTACCCTGGTCATAGTTTAAACACCAGGTCCTATGTCACATCTCTTTGGTGACACAAGTTTCACTCCATTGTTCAGAGAGTAGTGCATTGGTTCTGCCCAATTCATTCTTCACTTTTATTTCCTCTTCCTCCATTTCATTAGCATTCATGTCAGCTCAAACAGTTAAGGTTAGAAAATTTTCCACTTCAAATTTGCAGTACAAAAACGTGCTGTGATGTTTGACAAGACTATCTCATAGTAAGTGAATTAAGGCCTGTCATATGCCAAACATTGCACTTGGCAATTGATGTAGTAGATTCCTCTTTTTTTTTTTTTTTTTTTGAGACAAAGTCTCACTCTGTCGCCCAGGCTGGAGTGCAGTGGCACGATCTCATCTCACTGCAACCTCTGCCTCAGGGGTTCAAGCAGTTCTCCCTCAGCCTCCTGAGTAGCTGGGATTACAGGTGTACGCCACCACGCCCGCCTAATTTTTGTATTTTAGTAGAGAGAGGGTTTCACTATGTTGGCCAGGCTGGTCTCAAACTCCTGACCTCATGATCCCCCCGCCTCAGCCTCCCAAAGTGCTGGGATTACAGGCGTGAGTCACCACATCCGGCAGATTCCTCATTTATTAATTACAACTCCCTCATTTCTACTTTATAGATGATGGACCTGAACCACAGACAAGTTAAGCAACTTGCCTATGGTCACAAACTTGAGTCTTTCTGACTCCAAACCACGCATTTTAAAATTACTCTTCTTGCCTCCTGTCCCAGGGAAATTAGTTTTTTGCTAACTTCCACTGCCCAGCAAGGGGCATTTTAGTTATCCTTATAAATCTTATGAGGACTTCTGCTACATCATCCTCCCATGTGTTAAACTTGGATTAAATGAGCAGCTCTTATTGTTTCCTGTCCTCAGGGGCTATGCCATTGCCAGCAGCAGTGATGATCGTATGAATGAGCCTCCGACCTCTCTTGGGCTCGTGCCTCACCAGGTTAGTGATTTGGAAATGAAATCAGAGTTATTTTGATGCAGGGGGAAAGCATGTGGGGTCTCTTTGCCATTCCATCTGTCCAGCCCACTTCATGTCCACCCCACTTACCCTGCAGCTGGGATTTCAGTGGGAGAGCTGACCACCTGGAAGTTATTCCATTCTGCAAGATTATGATGGGAAGAAATCACAAACAAGCAGCATTGCCCAGAGTCCTTTATGCATTTAGTAAACTGACTAGAGGCCTCATAATGCAATAGGAACAGAAAAAACAGGCTTTGGAATTAGCCATACAATGGTTTAAATCCCAGCCCTGCCGTTATTAAGATGGCCTTCCTTGGTCAAGTCACTAAACTTCTCTGAGTCTTGGTTTTCTTATCTATAAAGTGGAGAAAGTAATACTGACCTCACCTGGTAGTTGTACAGATTATGGATGGTTGCCCAAAAGGGCTCCACAACAGTGTATATCGTAGGCTCTCAGCAAACGATGCCTGCTGTTTCTTTGCTGTTGTTCATTATCATTATTGACTCTGCACCCAAATAGAAAGCATTTATAGGAAGACATGGGAATACCATGAGAAGCATGCAGGGTCACTAAAAAAAGCGGGATGTCTTTTCAGAAAAAGAATCTAAACCATCATGAGGAAGTGCCATCGCTCAGGGAGTAAAAAGAAAAAGGCAGTGGGATGAACATTTAGAATTCATATTGTCTCTTTAGTCATTTTCATTACAATATTTTTAGGAGACTGAAGAGGTTTTTCAGTCTTACCTTTTAGAAATCATTGTTTTAGATTCCATGTTGTATTCTGCCCTGTAATGTGACAGCTGTCCCCATCAGTGAAATGGTGATGGTGCCAGCCAGTCCTATCTGGAGATTTGCAAGGACAGACTCACAGATGAGTGTAGAGAGCAGAATGACTCAGCTCACACTTGTCTCTCTCTTCCTCCTTGCCACCCACCTTCTGCCGGCTAGAACGGCACTGTCATATTCAGTTCAGGATGAGAATCAGAAGAGGGGAAATGACTACTTCATAGTCACAGAGACTAAGTGGATGAGCCACAATCCATACCTAAACTTGGCAGTCTGGCCAGTGTTCTTTCAAAGGTTTTGAGTCGAAAGATCCGTGGCCTGCATGTTGGGAGATTTTGCTTTCTGTTGATACCCTAGCCCCCTTGCACGAAGCCACCCATAATAGAACTTGCAGAGTTCATTTAGCCTCCCTGAGCCTCAGTTTCCATATCAGGAAAGGCAGGTGCTTTACTTTGTGTCCAGGATTACATCTGACACGACCTTGAAAACCACAGCACACTGTGAAAATGTGACCCCCCCGACACACATACAAGGTGGCATTTTTTTTTTAACATGCATGTGTTAATCTTTTCTACAGAGACATTTCACGTAGGACCCAAAAGACACGGTAATAACCATCTATCATAAAGAAGCTGACTTCCAGAGCCGACCTCTACTATTTATGCTCTTGTATCTCATTTGAATCTTTCCTGAGTCTCCCTGCTTCTTCTGACCTTGAGATGTGCCCTCATCTCCTTTACAGACTTTATACTGAGAAGGGCCTTAATTAAATTTTCAGTCATGTCCCTGCACTGGTTTCCTTCTTTAAGTCCTTTATGTTAAATTACTGCAGTTGTAGTTTTCTCAGTGCTAAGCCCAGAGGGCAAAACAGTCTCTTTACAGAAGGGGCCCAGTGTCAAAATGCATGTGCCCATGTTTTTAAAGTACTATGGCAACTAATCCCTCTTGGTGTTATTTATCCCCATTGAGCCTCACAATTGTTTGTCGTTCACCAGCTCTTCTAGTTCTTTCTCCTCGTTTTCAAATGTCTGAAGGATTATTTTGGTTGTTGGCCATCTCTTCATTTGGCCTTTTCAAAGACCGAAGAATAATGCAGCCATATATGGGAAAAGCTCAGTGTGTGTGTGTGTGTGTGTGTGTGTGTGTGTGTGTGATTACTTGCTTACATTATTTCAAGTTTCAAGCCTTTATTTTTAGCTACTTTCTAAAAAAGAAAGTGGAGAAAGAACTTTAAAAATTAATAAGGGTTGTGTAGTCCCCATTTATAGGCTTTAAACAACTTTTTTTTTCCTTAAGTGGAGTGAGTCCATTTATGCAACCATGTTTTGATTAGGGGAACATCGTTTCCACAAAAACACTGGGCTGTGTTGCAATGCCCTGTTGCAAACTCAGCACTTCCCTCCTCCTCTTCCTGGCTCTTAGAGACAAATGATTTCCTGTTGGAGAGGAACTTGGTAAACTCCTTTGTGTACTTTGTATGCAAAGAATAACCAGTGAAGTTTACTGGGCTCATTTTTCTCAGTTCCCCAGAGGAGAAGTTTTATTAATTGGCCCCTGTGGAAGAGATGTAGTAGAAAAGTGATAGTCCTTGGAATGAGAATCACAAGGCCCCCCACCAGCAACTCATTGTGTAATTTGGAGAAGGTTCCTTAACTTTTCCTGTGCTCTCTGGGTCTCTGCTCTCCTCTGTGTCAGACCTGGGAGGCCTGAGGATTACTTGTTTTCTCTCTGGGTCCACAGGCAGAATTTGGCCCATCCGAAGATTGGCCAAGTTCCAAAAAAAAGGCCTGATTAGGCCCTGAAATTCAATGAAATTCTGCCTGAAGACATCTCTTACTGAATTTGAAAACCGTAAAAAACCATTTCAGGTGAGAAAAGAGGCTTATGGGTTTGTTTTGGGGTTTTTTTTTTAGTCTCTGGCCCAATATATGGGGGATTAGATTCTGCAAGCAGGCAGCAGTAAGTATAAGCTAATTTCTGTCTATAAATAGAATGATTTTTCAAAAACTCATTTTGTTGATGTGTGGAATACATATGGATGATCACACATATCATTAAGTGGAATGATCACAAAACGTACACAGTCTTATACCCAGCACAGAGATCAGAACAAAATACTACCAAGCATCTTCAATACCCCCTCGTCTCTTCCGATTATTAGTGCCTCCTTCCTAGGTAAAGGTAAGCACCTCTTGATTGTGAACACCATGGGAGATGTTTGATTTTGAACTTCTGTAAATGAAATCATGTAGTATATACTCTTTGAAGTCTATTGTCTTTTGTAGGTGGAACTTTTTCATTATAAATCTTTGCATAGTAGTGTTGTTCCTTCTGGTTCCCATTAACAGAGTTCTTTTATTTAAAAAAGAAAAAAGAATGAAAAACTGATTTTTCCTGGCTCCTGGGCTGGTGGCTGAGCTCTGCAAGGCCAGATCCTGTTTCTGGTTCTTTGGTGGGAGGCACAGTTCAGGAGTTATAGAATATACAAGCCACTCTTGATATCTCCAGGAAGTTGGTTTGCTGGCTGGCAAGAGATCCTGTATGTGACAGAAATTAATAGCCTATTGGCCTACTAATCCTTCGGCTGTACATCCTCACAGAATCCTAACAAGGTGACAGGGCTGAGCACAGTGGCTCACACCTGTAATCCGAGCACTTTGGGAGGCTGAGGTGGGAGAATTGCTTGAGCCCAGGGGTTCAAGGCCAGCCTGAATAACATAGGGAGACCCTATCTCTACGAAAACTTAGCCTGGTGTGGTGGCACACACCTGTGGGAGTTTGGGGCTGCAGTGAGCCAGGATCACACTACTATACTCCAGCCTGGGTAACAGAGGGAATCCCTGTCTCAAAAAAAAGGAATCAAGGTGATGCTACAATACTTGTCCAAACACCAAGGTCATTGACGGAGCACTCCTGCTTTATCCTGCTTATGGACCAAGCAGTTCATATCCTTTTGTCTTTAGGTGAATGAAGTCTTGGTTCTAAAGTACTGATTTAAAAAAAAAAAAAAGACCCTGAATGTGTATGCCATTCTTCTGAGTTTGGACTTGCCAACCCCAGGGTTTTCTCAGCCTCATGATTTTTTTGTTTTAGCTTCAGAAAAGTAATACAAAGCCAAAACTAGGGCAGGACCCTGGGAGGAACCTGGCCCGGGAAATCTCTAATTTAGTTGCTGGCATCTCTAGCTATATCTCAGGCTCTTTGGCCTTTCTACACAGGCTGTGGCCCCCAAGTCCGCAGGCCTTTAGGTTTTGAAAAGATCTCTTTACTGTGTCCAGAAATACTTATCTCAGTGTGCTTCTAGGGATATGGACAGATGGGCTGCTGAGGAGGGAGATCTCAGCAGATAAGCAATAAGAGCATGTTTCCTGAGATGTAGCCTAGGAAAGGAGGCTCCTTTCCCCTCTGATTCTGTACCCTTCTGGTTGACGATGATGGATGTAGCAGAAAAAATGGGCAGGCCTCATGCTTGACTGTATCAGGTGTTATAGTTCGTGACCTATTCATCTTATTTCCCTCCCTCCATCCAACCATCCCCTCAACAGGTAATCTCTGTGCCAAGTGCCAAGCACTATGAAGTTCAGAGAAGTTAAGTAACTGGGACAAGATCACCCAGTGTTGAATTCCATTTGCGTTTGGGGTAATCTAAGGTGATAGATGTATCCCAAGCCATTTGGATGTAGTAGAGTCTGGGTCCAGTTGGGAGGCCTCTGAATACAAGGAAAGATCTGGGTATAGGTCTAACAATGTCTGGGCTTCCTCTGTGAGGTCCTAAAAGAAGAGTCGAGATTTCCCTTTCTCTGGAGGATAGATTATAATGTCAGAGTTCAGAAGCATCTCAGATTGCGAGGAGTTGGACCTAACTTTATAGGTTGAAGGATGTCACTTTGCCCCATGAGTTTTGCCCACTGGATGAAGCTGTCCTGTTTAAGAGGTGCCTGTTTAGGAAGGCGGCCTGAAGGCTTTGTGATCATACAGATCTGATGAGAACCCCAGCTTTGTATCTTAATTTCACATTCACTATCTCATTTTACAACACCATTTGAGGCAGCTCGTAGCACTTGTCCCTGTGTGACCATGGGCAGGTTACTTATCTTCTCTAAACCTCATGATTTATATCTGTAAAATGAGGATAATGTAATAAGCTCCTGGAATTCATGGACAGATTAAGTCACATATACTAAGCATTAGCACAGTTCTGGGCACACAAGAGACACTTGTAAATATTGGTTTCATCTTTCTCTTTCACTTTTAATTAAAATGGAAGCTTACCTATACTCTGTAAAATGAAGTTATAAGGACTCTTATAAAGCTCTGAAAGCAGCGAGTGGAGAGGGAGTGGTTGGGAAGATTTTCTCCATTCTGCAGTCTTTTTCTAAGGATAACACCGGCTCATGTCCAGCTTAGTTCTTCTGCCCCCTT
The DNA here is from genome assembly GCA_963573385.1 of Cacajao melanocephalus. Lineage (NCBI taxonomy): Eukaryota > Metazoa > Chordata > Mammalia > Primates > Pitheciidae > Cacajao > Cacajao melanocephalus. The sequence continues at coordinate 10,718 of CAUYLG010001307.1, forward strand.
GGTGACACTAGTTTAATAGTGAGAGGTGGGCCAGTGGTGGGAGCTGAAGCTGTTAGCTGAAACAAAGACCACTGTGGTGTGGTTAGGGTTTTGCAATTGCTAAACTCTCCATTTTGGCATTGAACTTGATTAAAACTCTTTTCAACATCCAAGATCGATCTGCAGTTTGGAGCTAGTTTTTATTTATGCAAACTCCAAGCTTTAGAAATATTGCCAGGCCTGCTGGAAGCTAGTGTGAAGTTAAAGCAGCAGGTTCCAGTTGTGGCTGCAACTGTGCCTTCTCAGAATAGCTGTTTGTTTCTGGGCATTGGATCTTAGCCTCCCATCGAGGCTTGGCTCTGAAGCTGATTTTACTCAGCTTAGGTGTAAACACCACCGGGGTGGGTGGTTCAGAAAGAAAGAGACCCCATTTCTATTCCTAATCTATTTATTTTACAGCCAACTGGGCATAATTGACTAAAGATAATTGAATCCACCTGATAGGTGTTAAGCCATCTAGACATTGAGTTTTGGTTTAGGAGTATTTTTTTTTAATGTTAACTTCCTCTAGCCTCTTTCTTCTTTTCCACCTCTTTGCTTTTCAGCTTTATTCCTCAGGCTTTAGAGCCAGAAAGAACAAAATTCAGATTCCTGGCTTTACCACTCGGTAGCTTTGGACACTTGGGCAAGCCATGTCACTTCCCTGAGCCTCCTATGTCCCTATTTGGAGAGTGGAGGAAGGCCATAGGTTGGTAGTGAGGCCAAAATGAGAGGCAATCTATGAAAACACCCAGGAGCCCTAAACACAGGCATGGAATTCGGTAAATTTTGGTGTTTCCTCTATTCGTATCATTTTCCACATCATTCCAGACATGCCTTCCTGTCTGGCTTCTAAGGTTAGGAGGGAGCAGTTGTTTATTTGAAAGGGAATGGGGAGAGGAATAAGTGCTTTAGCGGTGGTGGGCGGCAGGGAGAACATAGAAGACGCAGAAACAATGGCTGGGAAAGGTGCTCAGCGAGTTTGAGGAAGGGAAAAGCCAATTCACCTGTGAGACAGCAAGTAGAAGGGGCATAGCAGAGAAGGCAGGAATGCAGAGGCCACCGGACATGTTTGGACCTTCAAACCAGGGGCACTGGTAGGCCATTGAATGCTGAGGTGTGATATGATTAGATTTTGCTGCTGCATGGAGGATACACTGGAGGTGATACGAGTGGCTCTGAGAATAGAATTTGAGTCCTTTGATCTTAAATCAGAAGACAGCCTAATCCAGGGATTCCCATACCTCGCCTTCCATCAGAATCACCTGAGGAGCCATTTCAAAATATGCATTTCCCAGCCCGTCTTAGAGCCACTGAGCGAAAACCTCCAGGGACATTAAGCATTTGAGAACCACTGATTCAGTCCATGAAGAAAAGGCTTCTTGATGGCATCACCTGGGACAAAGTACTTAAGTCCTCAAGGTAGCACAGATCAAATCTTGCTCTTTGAATTTTGTGCTTCCACCAACACTAGCTGTGTTTCTAAAAGGACCCTTGACACCTTGTCCCCAGTGCACACCTCCAGCCCCAACAGGTGTTCCTGCCTGAGCGCCTTTGGAAGCTAATTAGACACGCACAGGTGTGCCTAATGAATTCCTGCCGGACCACACGCCGTCCAGCTGGGAACAGCCCGGGACCGAGGCCAAACGACCATCTAAAGGCCCTATTCTGATGCTTTTTGCATCCTGTCGGCCATGTTTTCATTCCCCACGGTCAGGACGGTGTGTCCTGTCTCCTAAGGCCAAGCTTAGCTACAACCTGGTGCCCCATGTCTGACAACAGGGACTTCCACTCAAAGCGCTTGGCCCTTTTGGGCCGGGGGTGATGAGTGGGACTGGAGGCAAGAAACCACAGGTAATTGGGCTTCTTCTAGGCTCTGTAATTCCCGGGTGGGTTTTTTAATATTCTGGGGGTGGCAAAGATACAAATATTGTAGAGCTAGTTTAGGCATACAATTTTTGTTCTGTTTCTACAGAACACTAATGTTGGTGATTATTTTGCAGGGAGAAGGATTGGAGGTAATAGGGACTTAGGGTCTTCATTTTGTACCTCTCTGCACTGTTTTGAAAAATTAAGATTATAAACCATTTTTTAAAATCACCCTTTTCAAGATATAACTTAAATATAGTAAAATAAACCCATTTTAATATGATTTGACAAGTGTATACACCCACGTAACTACCACCTCCGCAAATGAGATACAGAATTTTTCTATCACCCCAAAAATTTCCCTTGTGCCTTCTCCCAGTTCATATCCCCACCCTCAGCCCCAGGCAACCACCAATCCAGTTTCTGCATGGGCCGTTTTTATTTTTTCTGTATGTTTTTCTGTACTAAGGGAAAAAAATGTAATGGAAATCTTAAAAATATGCAGAGGGAGGCAAGGTTTGGCCACTCTGAGGAACCCCTCTTACTAGCTGCAAAGTTGGTAGGTTAGGGGCACGTATGTGTAAGGGGCAGGGGTGTGTGTGTATGTGTATGTGGAGGTGGCAATGTTTTCGAGAGGGGAGAAGGAGAAAACAATATTCAGGGGAGGCTATTTAAAAGAAAGTTAAATATTTAGATAATTTTTAAAAAAAGAAAAATGGAAGTAATTATGTCATGAGAGTATGAATTGTTTTGTTTGCTTATTTGTTTTCTGTCATGTGCTTATCATTTTTATTACAGGAAGAGTTAACTTTTTTTTTAAAAAAAAAAGCTGTTTAATGCTTACCTGACTATAGGAGAAACTGACAATAAGTATGAGTAGAACAAAAGTTGAGAGTAAGCTGTGTGAGACTTACTCTAGGTTATTACTAACTCCAAAAGGTAGAGAATTTACTTTGAACAAAAGGCCTTAGTTCCCTGTGTGGATGGAAAAATACCTTTGATATCACTTTATAAAGCCTTTTAATTTAATTTAAATGTTAATTTAACCTGGGCAAAATTAGGTGATGCAGTGGTGCTATTTTTAGAAAATGCACAAAGAATTGGAGGCTTGATAAGTGCTTCCATCCGTTTTCTGACAGCTAACAGGTGATGCTGAGTGGTCCAGAGCAAACCACAGGAAGGTGTAACTAAGGTTAGTAACAAAGCATCCTGTTTCCCTCGCTTGCCTGATGGGAACCACCTGGGGTTCTTATTAAACCTGTAAATTCTCAGGCCTTTCCCCAGACCTTTTGAATCAAGTTCCCGGGGCTGCTTCTGATAAGGCAAGTTTAGAAAAGCAATGTGTGAAGGCATTTGCTTTATAGACTTTGCATACTTCTAAGTAGAAAGGTCATAGTGAACTTTTCTCCACCCAAGCAAAGGACAAATATTTAACTTTTTTGATTGGGAGTTGGGGCCTGGCCTCTCTCAATACATATGTATATATTTATTAGGACTTTTGCATAAGGTACTTGGATTTTAGATTGCTCTGGGATTTCTAGGCATATGTAAGTACGATGGTAATTTTAAGTATCAACCTCTGTTCTTTAACTTTCATGCAGTTCTTATAAGGTTGAGGGAATGCAATGCAGAGCATACTGTGGAACTCAGTTCATTTGTAGTACTGGGGATTTAAAGCACTGATGATGGGGAAGGGCTTCAAATTGCCTGGAAATATGAATGATGGCAAGTTAGAGTTTTTCTTATGGTTTGTATGGGACCTGTTTTCTGTGTATAGTCCAGATTTGAATAATTTTGTAGGCTTTGGGTTGCTTACTTGTTTATTCATTTTATAATTTATTGTCTTATGAACAAATCACTGTGCTATGAGTAAATACAAGTAGTTCATCCTGTGTCTTGTCCTCTAAAAGCAAGGAAGATAAAAACATTTTTTAAAGTAATTGTAGTACTCAGACTGATCCTAAAATTCATGTGGAAATGCAAGGGACCCAGAATAACCAAAACAATCTTGGAAATGAAGAGCAAAGTTGGAGGACTCATACTTTCCAGTTTCAAACTTACTGTAATCAAGACAGTTAAGTGCTCACATAGGGATAGATATATAGATAAATGGAAAGAATTGAGAGTCCAAAAATAAACCCTTAACATTTATGGCAAACCAATACTGTTCAATTGGGAAAGAATACTTTTTCAACAAATAGTATGGAGACAACAGGATTGCACATGCAAAAGAATGAATTTAGACCCTTATCTCATACCATATTCAAAAATTAATTCAAAATAGATCATAGACCTAAATGTAAGAGCTAAAACTAAGAATTCCTAGAAGAAAACAGCATAAATTTATATGACCTTGGGTTAGGCAATGGTTTCTTATACAAGATGCCAAAAGACCAAGCAATGTAAGAAAAAAATGGTAACTAGGACTTCACTAAAACTATTGTGCTTCAAGATAGCAAAAAGACTGGGCACGGTGGCTCATGACTGAAATCCTAATGCTTTGGGAGGCCAAGGTGGGAGGATCACTTGAGCCCAGGAGTATAAGACCAGAATGGGCAACATAATGAGACCTCATCTCTCTAAAAAAAAAAAAAAATTAAAAGAATTAGCTGAGTGTGGCGGTGCATGCCTGTAGTCCCAACTACTGGAGAGGCTGAGGTGGGAGTATTGCTTGAGCTTGGGAGTTCAAGGCTAGAGTGAGCTGAGATCACACCACTGCACTCCAACCTGGAGAACAGAGCAAGACCCTGTATCAAAAACAAAAACCAAAAAAAAACTCACAGAATGGGAGAATATATTTGCAGATGATACATTTGATAGGAAACCTTTATCCAGAATATGTAATAGATTTACAATTCAGCAATTTAAAAAAAAGTTTAAAACTTGACAAATGATTTGAATAGACATTTCTCCAAAAGAGATACACAAATGATCAAGAGGCACATGGAAAGATGGTTGACATTACCAGTCATTAGAGAAATGCAAGTCAAAACCATAGATAGATACCATTTCATACTCACTAGGATGGCTATAATCTATAAGAGACAATAACAAGTAATGGCAAGGAAGTGAAGAAACTGGAGCCCTCACACTTTGCTAGTGAGCTTCCACCCCCCACCCGTTCCCATGCCCCTCAAGGCTGGAGTGCAGTGACACAATCTCAGCTCCTGCAACCTCTACCTCCTGGGTTCAGGCAATTCTCCTTCCTCAGTCTCCTGAGTAGCTGGGATTACAGGCACGTGCCACCACACCTGGCTAATTTTTGTATTTTTACTGGAGGCGGGGTTTCACCGTGTTTGCCAGGCTGGTCTCGAACTTCTGATCTCGTGATCCACCCATCTCGGCCTCCTAAAGTGGTGGGATTACAGGCATGAGGCACTGCACCCAGCCAAGATTTTAATAATGGTGTGATCACTTTGGAAAACAAGTTGGCAGTTCCTCAAAATGTTAAACAGTTAATCGAATGACCCAATAATTCTCCTAGGTATGTTCCCAAGAGAAATGCCCGTTTGCTGATGAATGGCTAAATAAATGTGGTATAGCCACGCAATTGAATATTATTTGGCTGTAAAGAGGAATGAAATACTGATATATGATACAATATGGATGAAAATATGCTAAGTGAAGCCAGTCATGTGTGATATCATTTATAGGAAATAAGCAGAATAAACGTGTAATATTAGGCCAGGCGCGGTGGCGTCTGTACTCCCAGCACTTTGGGAGGCCGAGGCAGGCGGATCACCTGAGGTCAGGAGTTCAGGACCAGCCTGGACAATACGGCAAAACCCTGTCTCTACTAAAAATGGAGAAGAGGCAGGAGAATTGCTTGAACCTGGGAGGCGGAGGTTACAGTGAGCCAAGACCACGGCACTGCCCCCCAGCCTGGGCAGCAGAGTGAGACTATGTCTCAAAAAAAAAAAAAAAAAAAATTGCTCTAGGCATTTCCTTCCAGGTTGCAGGGTTTGAGGGAGTGGGTATGGTGTTAATAGGATGGCTAAAGGGTGGGTGGTTGGGTCTTCTGTTTATTCAAGTGAGGCTGTTAAAGTTGTGAGGAAACCTAGTGTTGAAGACAAACGCTGTGACATGGAGGGAAGCAGAGAGAGAAGCTCAGGCCTGGGCCAAGTTTGCATCAGGAGGTCCATTTTTGAATCTTAGCTACATTACTTACTGTTGACCTGAGCCAAGCTGCCACTCTTTCTGAGACTGAGGTTTTTCGACATAAAATGGGGAGTTGGAAAGGTCAAATAAATTAACTCATGAGAAGATTTGTGTTGTCTGGTTTATTATAAATGTTAAGTCCTATGGAGACTTTAGACATTTTATCATTCATATTTTTATGATGTAGAACAGCTTAAAACTTCCCCTTTGGTGTAAGTATAGTCTATAGAGCCATAATGTTCTGAATAAATTACTGCAGTCAGTTTGTGAAACCTGATTATAGCTGATACTCTGGAAATGTAACCAAGTTGTAGTTCAGAAATTCATGCTCAAGGTGGTGCTGTTTCCCCATAAATCTGATGATGTTTTACATTTTATCTCTATTCCAAATCAAGCAAATAACTGGATATATATATTTAGGGCCATTTCTGCCTTCCTCAGTCCCCAAGTCATCTTCCCTTGTGAGACCCCACCCAAAATCATTTCGTAGAAATGTGTATTTATCCCATATTCACTAGAACACATATGGGAGCTAAGAGTTGAATGTACCACTGGACCTGTTACATTTCGGAAGACATTTGTTAAAACAATACTTTAGATATTACAGCTTGCTGTTTGTATTTTAGAGTGAGTTTGTTTTTAGGCCAGAAATATTTGAAAAGCTTGTAAGCCCTGGCTCCTAATGGAATAAAGGACCTAATGTAACTCTTCTGCAAACGGATTACATTACAAGGGAAAATACTCATTTTGAACTTATTTTTGCTCATAATCTCTATCTGGACTGCCATATTAATCATTTCCTACTTGTTGTCAGAAACCAGACATGCATTTTATAGATGGGTCATTGTGTGTTTGATGTGAATTGTTTTGTTTTGTTTTGTTTTTAGATCCGGGGATTTCTGTCACGGTTTGATAATGTCCTTCCCGTCAGCCTGGCATTTGACAAATGTACAGCTTGTTCTTCCAAAGTAAGTCATTTTGCATTGGAGGGACTTGTTTTTAAAAGTGAGCAGATCAGCATTTGACCACAGCCTCACCAGCTACAGCCATTGAAACCAACTAAGGGCTTTTTGTGGGGGAAGGGTGGGGTCTAAACACTCAGAAAGGACTTTGTGTTTAGGGATCTGTATTCATTCTCACAGTGGTTTAAAAGCAGCCTGAGAAAATGTATAGTGTAGGGAGACCGAGTTGAATATTTTAACTCTGTATCAGTACTTGTGTCATGCTAATTTTGTCTTCAATTTGAACTTTACTGTTCTTTGTTGCTCCCCAGAGGGTTCCCTCCTAGCAGGGACCCTCACAGAGAAATTTTTTAAAGTGTACTCTGAGGGTGAGGCAGCCTTGGCTATGAGTCTTCCACAGATCCACATAATTACAAAGAAAAAGTAAACAGAGATTAGGGGCCTGGATGGGGAGCCACTAAAAGGGCCCCTTTAGCTTTGATCTTTCCAGAAGCTCTAAAAATAGAGCTGGTGTGTTAGCCATCGTAATGGGAAATGGCTGGTATATCTCGAAACTATAGTGATGGCATCTTATGTTTTAATAGGTTTTCAGATACCGTCTGAGTGAATTTTACATGTACACTGTATGTGATAGCTGATTTCAAGTGTCCCTTTCAGCCTTCTAATGCCCAGTGACTTGACCTGGGCTCTTAAGGCTCGTGATTGCTGATAAGTAAAGATTTTCATGTTGAAGTGCTATACAAAATAATGTTGGTAGTCACCAATCCCCAACTGTGGCTTCTCAGATAGAATTTGGGACTGTTTTTCTGTGTAGCCTTCATCTGTCTGCCGCTGTGGAAGAAATAGAATTCTAGGGACGTTTTTCTCTATTCTGAGTTGACAGGTTTTCTTTGAAAACCGTACTTGGGTTATATTTTATGGGAAGCATGATCTTGACAATTTTCTTTGCAAATTGAATGTAAAATTGACAAGCAGTGTTGATAAATTTGGTTACATTTAGATGCTCAAAAATTTAGACTATTATCTTTTTGCCTTCAAAGTAAACTATGCCCATTTTCATTATGCATCCCAAGTGCCTATGTTGAGATTTCAAGCTTACCCTTTGTCTGTAGTTACCCATGAGCTCATTCTTTATGTAGTTTCCTTTAAGGTGTATGTGCTCAAGCCAGGGCCTCAAGGATGTCTGTGTGCACCTCCATCCTCAGAAATGCAAGTTTTAGGATTATATACTACATCTTTAGTGGAGCAGTTTCTTCCCCCCATTTGAATGGTTGAGCTAACTGGTCTCAAAATAACTTGGCAGTATTAATTTTCATACTGAAATCATTTGGGACAGTTGCCAGAAGGTTTTCTATGGCTTTATGTTGGTCTGTTAGTCAATGAAATAAAGATAATTGGGTTCTCTAAGTGAAATGCAAACACTCATTCTTTCTTGTTCTATTTCTAATTAAATTAGCCTTTGAGATACTGTTTATAAAAGAATCACAAGCATACCAACTAACTGGGTGTTTGTTATATACTTTAAAAGAGAATAGCTTGGCATTTTTCTTTCACACTTATCGTAAGCTTTAAATTAAATATAAGTATCACTTTTTTGTTACAAAAATTATTTCCTCTTGGTGGTCATTCTGAGAGTCCTGCTTTACATAAACATGCTGGACGATTTAATACAAACTGACTTGGATTTTAACAGCTGTGCTATTCCCATAGCGATCACTTTTCATGTGGTCTGGGTATTAAATTTCTTTTCTGCTGGAAAGGTTGCTTCATTGGTGCACGTATTTCCTTACAGTAGAAATGCAGCATTTACTTACTTGGCTACCTTCTTTATTCGCTTAGGAGATTGTCATTCTCTATTATCTGCAAACCCAACGTTAATAACTTTGAAATGACAAATCCAATTACATTTTCATCTTTGCGTATGTGAATTTTTTCTTAATGTATACTTAGCATAATACATTTTATACTGAGTCATGTCATAGTTATTGTTTTAAAAGATTCTTTGGGGCTAAAAATGACTTTTAAAAATTTCTCCTTTGACATTCATGAAGTAAGTTTTTCCTTTGGTAGTTTTCACTATGTTTTCTTCCCCACCACACCCCCCAGAGACAGATTGCAGAAGTACAATAAGCTCACTGAGTCATAAAGCACTTGTTCATTACCTTACTCATTAAAAACAAAACAAAGCAATACATATATTGCTCTTAAATCTCTCTCTGTGTGTATATATGTGTGTGTGGACAAACACAACACGTATATACACAGAGAACGTGCTTTTTATGTAGCCTGAGGTGGGAAAGAATACACTGCTTTGCTTCTAAGGCAGGAAAGTCAGAACATTTACCCACAAATCATTTCTTACCCTATATGATCTTAGGTTGGCACATGATGGGGTGAATTGTTCCATCTTAGAGGAAAAATATTGAAGAACTAGGGGGAAGAGGTGGGTGGTGAGGAGTCAATTTCACTCCAATTTCTGATTGTCTTGTAGAACTTTCTAAACAAATAGTATTTGTCAATGAAATTTCAAAAGACCTTGTTTGAAGTTTATATGAGTTGCTTTTTACTTCTACAAGGACTTCCAAGCTAACTAGAGTATTATGGCATTACTACCAGAGGAAAAAGTGTAATTTTAAAATCAATATTCCTGAATTTTAATATCAGTATTCCTGAAAGAATTTCTCATAGTGCATTAAGTTACTTTGTTATTGTTAGCCTTTCACATAAATATTTTTTGGCAGTAGAGTATTTTTGGGTGACTTGCTATTTAATATAATTTTAAGCGGAGCTCCTATATACATTTTAACCACATTCACCCATTGTTAATGTTTTGCTCCATGTATACGTGTTCTCCTCCTCCAATCCCTCCTTCTTCCCTTTCCCTCCCTGATTTTTTTCTTGAAATTTTGAGAGTGCGTTGGAGACATTGTGATCCTTTACAATTTTCGAATGCTTCAATGTAAATCCCAAAGAGCAAAGACATTCTCTTACCTAAACACAATACACTTATCAAATTCAGGCAGTTGAATGTTAGCACGATACTATTTTCTAATCCCCAGGCCGCATATTCAATGTTGTTATTTGTGCCAGTTAATGTTCATTGTAGGTTTTTCGTCCCAGACCAGGGTCCAATTGAGGATCAAACATTGCATTTAGTTGTCATGTCTCTCTGGCTTCCTTCAATCTGGAAAAGTTACTTCATCTTTCTTTGTCTTTAACTTCGATGTTTTGATATTTTGCCAGTTATTTTTGTAGAATCTCCTGCAATGTGGATTTGTCTGACATTTCCTTATGATTCGATTGAGGTTATGAATTTTTGGTGGGAATACCAAAGAAGTGATGCTGTCTCCTCACATCAGGAGTTATGTAACATATTATATCCCTTTTGGTGATGCTACTTACCCCTTTCCATATTTGTAATTGCTTTTTCCAACAGTGAGAAACCTGTGATCTCGGCTCACTGCAACTTCTGCCTCCCAGGTTCAAGCGATTTTCCTGCCTCAGCCTCCGAAGGAGCTGGGATTACAGGCACCCACCACCACACCTGGCTAATTTTTTAGGGTTTCACTCTGTTAGCCAGGCTGGTCTTGAAATGCTGACCTCGTGATCTGCCCACCTCAGCCTCCCTAAGTGCTGGGATTACAGGAGTGAGCCACCACACTCAGCCTTGTCCTATATGTATCTACTCACTTGCTGAAGTCTAGAATACACAGAAAGTAGTTTAAAAGTTGCTAGCACATGCTACTACAGAAAATAAATCTAGAACCTACAGTTCCTATTTGTACACAGTTCTTTTTTACTAGGTAAAATTTACATATGGTGAAATGCATGAATCTTAACTCTTAAGTTTTAACAAATGTATACACCCATGTAATTCACACTTCTCCCATCAAGATATTAGAGTTTTACTATCACTGCAGAAAGTTCCCAGGTACCCTTTCCCAGGCAATTCTTGGGGAGAGGGAGGTATGTTGAGTATTATGACTATACCTTTGCTATAAGGAGTAAAGCTAGGCACCTTCAGGTGTTATATGGAATAATAGCCTTGTTTCTGGGACCCAGAAGTTGACCAAAACCTTTTTTCAGACCTGCAGAGTCAGAATCAGGTCTGTGCCAGAGGAGACTCTATGCAGAGTATTCTTGCTGTTGTTGCACAATTCTGTTACTCACAACCTTTGTGATAGTGCAGGAACAGCCTGTTATGAAGAATCAGGCTCCAAACTTGGTTTGCATACCATCTGGGACCTGCGCAGATATATGTAGCAAGATGTGCCCAGAAACCTGATCTTGAGATTTTAATTAGTGATTAGCAACCCTAGTATACTCATTGTGGTGTTGACTATGCAATAGGCTCTTCTGTTGATGGGTTATGATTAAACTCCTCAGAGTGACTTGCTATTAGTTTTTTGTGTGTATCTGGGCATATGTCCTGAGGAGTGATAGGGTGAGGGTTGGGTAGGAATAATAAATGCCAGCTGGTGACATCAGGTGGTGAATCGTACTTTCTTTTGGCCTTTGTCATGGCCAGCCTGCCTATTTATTTTTTGATATTATATAATCCTACCTTCTATCATATTTTCTTGTTAAGAAGAATGAAAATCCAGGCATGGTGGCTCATGCCTACAATCCCAGCACTTTGGGGAGCTGAGGTGGGCAGATTGCCTGAGGCTAAGAGTTCGAGACCAGCCTGGGCAACATGGCTAAATCCTGCCTCTACAAATAATACAAAAATTGACCAGGTGTGGTGGCACGTGCCTGTAGTCCCAGCTACTTGGGGGGAGGTGAGAGGATCCCTTGAACCCAGGAGGTTGAGACTGTAGTGAGCCATGATCATGCCACAGCACTCTAGCCTGGGTGACAGAGCAAGACCCTGTCATGCCCGTGCCCCCAACCCCCCACCAAAAAAGAGAAGCATGAAATACCAAAAGTAAACTTAGCTACTTAAACTTTAAAAGAAACCTCTGTCCCAAAGCAGCTTGTCACCTAAGGGTTTTGCAAATGGACCATCTAGAAATGGGCAAATCATAGATTTGGAAGGAAGGGTTAAACTTTTACTGTGTGTCTATTGGCAGACATTCATTTAATTCAACTGACATTTGAGTCCCTGCTGTGTGCCAGAGATACAAAGATGATTAAAATAGCCACTGTCCTCAAGGAACACTGTCTAGAGGGTGAGATAGACTTACAAGCCAATAATGATCTGTTCCGTTGTGAAATGCCCTACAGCAAGGTCTGTGCTCTTGTTACAGCATCTCAATACCAATTAATTTTGTAAATGGAGATGGCCAGGGGAAGGCCTTGCAGAGGATGGCTTCTGAGTTGATGTTAAAGGTCAGGTAGGAGTTTCTAGAAACACCTGGGAGAGAGAACGCGAGGAATTCCAGGCAGTGTGGGATTGCATGTATAACAGCCAGAGACAACAAAACATGGCACAGTTATGAAGCTGTTCAGTACAGCAGTTGTGGCTGAGCCTGGGATACCCAGTTTCCTACAAATCGTCCTCTTGTCTTTGTAAGTGCCATTTCAATTTTGGCCATCCTTAGAGCTGGAATCTGGTAGACGTTGTCTAATACTTGAAGCTGCTGTTTTGAATTTTACAATTCTGTGTAAAACTCTTGATCACCTAGCACCAAGCTTTTAGGGGGTTTCCTAGCCTAAGGAATCCGGCAGCTGCAACAGGGTGGTGTGGAGGGCAGGAAGTCAGGGGATTTCCAAGGTCTCGCTGGCCTGCCAAGTGACCACAAGCAAAGTGCTCCCCTGCTCTGCTTGCCTCCATTTCTTTTCTTCAGTGAATCGGTTGGATGAGATAGGTTCTGGCTTTCTACTGATACTTAATTAGCTTTTATTTTTTATATTTCCTTTATTTTATAAGCAATGCATTTTTAATTGCGGAAAATATATTTAAGAAGAAAGAAAATATGATCCAGCTATTTAGATCGCTGTTAATTGATCTTAACACTTGGTGACTTAAAAAAAAATATATATATATATATATATATATATATACACACACACATACACATATGTAGGTATACTTAGACATCTTTTTTCCCTGAACATTCCTACTATAAGGGATTTATGGTGCTGTATTGAGGATACTCCCTGCTTCTCAGATTTGATAGGGTTTTAAATCTCAATCATTTACAAGGACTGGCCAGAGCCCAATCGGAAGAGCTCTCCGCAGCCTGTGCCAGGAATCTTTGCATACAGCTTCTCAGTGGCAAATATTACTCAAAACTGGGCTGCAGCCAGATTTTCCTTCTCCTTTCCAAAAGGGATATAAATCTCTGATTTGGAAAATGATGAGTAACCCGCAGGTTCTCTTTTCCTATCTCATTTACCCAGCAAGGCCTCAAATCTTCTATTTTAATGTATGATGGATTCCATATGTACGGTTGTGCCGTGTAAACTGTATCCCACATCTTGTCCTTAGCAACTAGTGTTTCTCCAATCTCCAGAACTGCTTGGTTCCCAAAAGGAGGTGGAATATCCAGCCAGAGCTGGTGAGGAGTATTTAGCTACGAGCCTTAACCTCAGAACTCTTGGCTCTTCACTGCCTCGAAAAACCTTGAACATTTCTCCCTTTGCTTCTATTTCCTCATCCATAGAGTGGGGAAAATATTTTCTGTTTCCCAGGGAAATTGCAATGGCTGACGTGTATCCAGTTCCCTGTGGCCGAGTACCAAGGCCTTTGCCCACTCCTGGGACTGGTGTTGACATCAGAAATAAGAAAACAAAGACCCCTGTGATTAGATTAGGTCTGCTGAGGTGCTTGCAGCCTTTTCTGGCTCACTGTTCACACACAGGTACAATGGGAGGGATTGAATCAGGGATTTGAAGGCCAAGGCTGCCCTGCAGAAACCTTGCATTCATGTCTCTTGACAATGACGGCTAAAACCTTTTCCATGATGTCAGAGAATGCAGCCTTGCTCATTACTTTTGACAGGTGGTTTTCAAGACCACCAAATTAGTAGTTAGAGCTTGTGATGCTTACTCCTTTCCCTGTCATTTGTGGTCACAAAGACACATCTAGTTTTCCCAGACACATTTTTTTCTTACAGGATTCTTTTTACCATTCGGACAAGAAAGTTTAGGGCTGTATTCACCTTAGATGGTTCCATTGGCAGCCTGGCCCAAGCAGAGTCTTCAGGGTATCGAAAAATTGGGTTCCTTTTAGTTTGGAATTAATCTCATTCACCTCTAGTCTTATCCCCACATTCTTAAATTTTTTGAGGCCGTGCGCGGTGGCTCATGCCTATAATCCCAGCACTTTGGGAGGCCAAGGTGGGCGGATCACAAGGTCAGGAGATTGAGACCATCCTGGCCAACATAGTGAAACCCCATCTCTACTAAAAATACAAAAAAATTATCTGGGCACAGTGGCGCAGGCCTGTAATCTCAGCTGCTCGGGAGGCTGAGGCCGGAGAATTGCTTGAACCCAGGAGGCGGAGATTGCAGTGAGCCGAGATTGCACCACTGCACTACAGCCTGGGTGACAGTGCGAGACTGTCTCAAAAAAAAAATTCGTTTTGAGTCATGGATTGTGTTCAGACTGATAAAAGCAGTCACCACTGTTCCCCTTAAAAATGCAAAGCCACACCCAGTTGAAGTCCCTGAAATGTGCCTGTGGATCCTAGTAAAACACGATTGCTCTATGAGTGTTTCTTTGGTACCATTTCCAAGCTCTCCTAGATGAGACACTAGTATGTGAGGGTTGCAACCAGTCCCACCATGGCTGGCCTTATGGCCTTGGGAACTCGCCATCTCTCTGGGAACTAATTTTCCTCAACTGTAGTAAAGGGAGATGCAGGAGCTCATTTACCACTACGTTTTATTTTGTGTCTCTGAGATTGTGTAGCCTCTTGATCAACTATTATATTTCTTTAGGCCCAGCTATATCCAACTGGTGATGGAGGACAGTACTAACTCCGCTCAGAGTTCAAAGAGTTAGTTCTCTCTCTGCTAGTAGGGTGCATTGACTTGACTCCTAATGGGCAGAGGTCCCCAAGTAGCCACTGTTGATGTTCTTTTTTTTTTTTTTCTAATTTATATAGTACATTCATCTTCATCCTCTTGCCTATATCCTCAATAACTTTGTAAGATAGGGAGGGAGGAACATGGAGTTGTAACTGCTGCCCAGCTGTTGAAACAAGGGAGCCATCACCTGGAACTGGGAAAGCTTTTATGGACATATATGCTCTTACACACACAGGCTGTATATGATATGTATCCCTATTTAAATAGATTGTTTTAAATACCTAAATATAGACCAGGCATAGTAGCTCACACCTGTAATCCCAGTACTTTGGGAGGCCAAGGCGGGTGGATCACCTGAGGTCAAGAGTTCAAGACCAGCCTGGCCAACATGGTGAAATGCTGCCTCTAATAAAAATACAAAAATTAGCTGGGTGTGGTGGCAGGTGCCCGTAATCCCAGCTACTCAGGAGGCTGAGGCAGGAGAATCATTTGAACCCAGGAGGCAGAGGTTGCAGTGAGCCAAGATTGTACCACTGCACTCCAGCCTGAGTGACAAAAAAGAGACTGTCTCTAAATCAATCAATCAATAAATACCTAAATATATATATATATTTACATGAGTTTATTTTAATGACCACTGCCATCTCATTCAATTCAACAATTTCATGATATATTTTCAGATAATACAAAAGTGAATAAAATAGCCTCTGAAGTTTCTGATATCCTTCTGGGCAAGATAGTGAAGTAATATACTACATAATTATGTAATTCAGCTATATGAAATTATTGGAATGTTTTTACTCAGGAAATGTTCCAGGCTTGGGGATAGGAACTGATTATGTTGTGAATGGTGAGAAAATTTAATGAATGATTCAGTTGATAAATAAGTGGACAGCAAAATGGGAGAAAAAGATGGCTTGTACTCTCCAGGAGCTCACAGTCTGGTAGGATGCTGAGGCACAGTGGCAGAACGCCCTTTGCCTATTAGTTTGGAGGTATAACTTGTAATTACACTGTAAGTGGTAGAATTATTGAATGTTACATTGTCATGTTCTGAATATATATATTCAGCTAAGCTTCTTTCCAGCTTTTACTGTTTCTTTTGCTTTAGTTGATGTGTTCAATGATTGGTTATTGTATTAGAAGATCATTTTCAGAGTGTATTAAAACAAGCCTTTGAGATTCATCAAGGATGACTTAACATTTTATGAAAGGATGCATTATCACAATGAACTCTTTGAAAGTTTTTGCTTGCTCTCCTGCAGGATTTTTAAATGTCCCCATTTTATTTTTCTAAAGGGCCTTCTTGCTCAAGTATTTCTGAAAGTACTTATCATTGTAGCCTTTTTGCCATAGAATATGTGAAAGAGGCTGGGCATGATGGTGATGGCTCAGGCTTGTAATCCCAGCACTTTGGGAGGCTGAGGTGGGCAGATCACCTGAGGTGAGGAGTTTGAGACCAGACTGGCCAACATGGCGAAACCATGTCTCTACTAAAAATACAAAAATTAGCCACACGTGCTGGCATGTGCTGTAATCCCAGCTACTCAGGAGGCTGAGGCAGGAGAATCCTTTGAACCTAGGAGGCGGAGGTTATAGTGATTCAAGATTGCACCACTGCACTCCAGCCTGGGCAACAGAGAGAGACCCTGTCTCAAAAAAATAAAGAAGATGTGAAAGAACTGTTTGAGAACATCTTACTCTGCAAGTTATCCTTATGACTTGTTCATATAATATATTGTATTTATTACAGTAATAATGAACTTACCAGAGTTTTCTAGAATGTTTGACCTTCCCTAGTTTTAAGTAATTCTTTATGAAAGTTTTGTTAGTGCTTTTTTTTTTTAACATGGAAAAAGCTACCTGGTTCTCTTCCCTAGAATATCTAATGGCTGGTTAAATCACATACCGAAGTTAGACATCTTGAGTTTACAACCATCAGACTAAAACGGGAAAATATCGCCTATGTGGGCCTTAAGCTACTGCAAGTGTACCAAATGTGAACAGTCAGTGGGAGAATACCCATGAGCAAGTTTTGCAAATTAGAGGAGGCATCTTGACAGTACACAAGTGTGCATTCAGCAGTCTTGGGTAAGGACAGCGTCACCGGAATATATGCTCAGCCTCCTGAGGACTACTGTGGAGTGTGTATTGAATGGACATGCTCCTAAGTAATCAGAACTTACCTGTCATAAGTCTAGGCAGCTTAGGTGTCTTTGTAATTGACTCTGGATTCACGGAAGCATTTGGATATTTTTAAGAACTCTATTGGCATTCCAACTTGGATAGAAATCCATGCGAGAGCGTATTTTTGTATGTGTGAAGCCCTGGGAAAATTTTGGATTTCTCTTAGTTCTCGGTTGTACTTTCTGTTTTCCTTTCTTTATATGTCAGCTCTTCCTTAAAGGACCTTGAAAGAGAGAGTGATGAAAGTGAGGATTGAGGCAAATGGTAATTACTCATTGTTGTGTTGAAACCTACTCATCCCAAACACTGAAGGTGAACTCAACATCGCTGTCTCTTAAAGAGGACCATTTATTTGTTGCCTGAGTAAAACCTTCCATAAAATTGCTAATATAACCATGTCCAATGTTTTCATTAGTTCACTTTGACCTGACTGATAACGAAGATTGATTTCAATCATAAGGCACACAGATTTTTTTTAAATGAGTGCAAAATGATTTGCTAATAGACTGATGTCTCAGTAAGAAAACAAAAACACATGCGTGTCTCCCAGCTGTATTGGAGGAGCAAGAGTTTCATTTAACACCATCTGCTGTTTTTATTTAATCACTCACTACTTCCTATTTTTGAGAATATTCCAGTAGGCGCTGAAAGTATACCTGGAAAATGATACCTATGTCATCCTATCCCACTCAGCAGAAGGACTGCAGTCCTAACAAATGGACCCCTTCACAGTATTCCCTGGGGGAGGCTGCATGTTTCAGTTGGGCTATGCTAGTTTGATATGTTCCTCTTGGGAAATTACTTCTCTCACAATTTTTTTTTTTTTTTTTTTTAAGACAGAGTCTCGCTCTATAGCCCAGGCTGGAGTGCAGTGGCGCAATCTCAGCTCACTGCAACCTCTGCCTCCTGGGTCCCAGTTCAAGCAATTCTCCTCTGTCAGCTTCCTGAGTAGCTGGGATTACAGGCATGTGCCACCATGCCCAGCTAATTTTTGTATTTTTAGTAGAGATGGGGTTTCACCATGTTGGCCAGGCTGGTCTTGAACTCCTGACCTCAGGATCCATCTGCCTTGGCCTCCCAAAGTTCTGGGATTATAGGCGTGAGCCACTGTGCCCGGCCAATATTTTCCTCTTAATAGCTTCAATGGTGGTAATTTTTTGACCTTTGTGGGTGGTGGGTTTGGCTTTTTTTTTTTTTCCAGAAAGTAATTTGAAGCTGTGTGTTACGAATAAAAAGAGTAAGCAATTTGCAGGAAAATTTTCGAAAACTTTTTAAAGTACTGCAAGGTTTAAAATAGATGTGAGTAAGTCAGAACATTAGTAGAAGGGAATTCAAAAATATTGTAATCTTTTGAGCTAAGAGCTGCCAGGACATTTTTATATGGCTAGTGCAGCAGCAGTGAGCACTGGCTTTATCTGCTCCCCACTAACTGTGTGACCTTGGGCAAGTATCTCAAACTTTGGGCTTCGGTTTCCTCAAGTATAATATAGTTGCAGTACCACAGCCATGAAGATGGAATAAGAGCTCGTGTGGCGTGGGTGTCATGTATTTGGCACTCTGTCAGTGTTTTCCGTTGCTCCTTTGTCTGAGCGGAGATCAGGTGCCATTACCATTTCCTTTCCTGAATGCACTCATTTTTACCATTTACAGCCATAAAAACCTTTCCATCTTTAGAAGCTGACAAAAAGGGAGGGGAACAAAAAAGGATGAGCATTTCTTTTAAAAAGGGCCTGGCCTCAAGACGTGAGCAAATATTAATGTGCAGGTTTTTAGATTCTTTGTCTTTTTCTTTCCTTTCCCCTTTTCTTGTCATGTCAACTGTAAATCTAGGAGCTTAATTATTCACCAAAATGAAGCTGAGGTTTAATGTTCCCTGGAGGATGCACTGGTTGGTGGGGAAGGATGAATTCTCATTTCCCAGGGGCTGAAGGATCTGTTCAGGTATCTGTGGCCAACGGTAAACCTACGACTTAAGATGAGCTGGCATAAGTCTTGGGAGAGGCTTCTTGGCTGTGTTCCCTCTGAATTTCTCTGTGCTGTTAGAGGCAGGGACAGAAGAGACCCAGCATGGCAGTGCTGGGCCCAGTGTCATGCCTGCTGCCTGCCAGCACAGCGGTTCTTGTCCCTGTCTCACATTGCTTCTTGGAAGCCTTTCTCTAGCCTCAATCATCTCGCTCTTTTTACCACAGCTATAAATGGATTTGAAGCCAGTGCAACATGGGCAGGGAGGATTAGCTGACTTGGTTTCATCTTCTCAAGTGCTACAGCATTTCTGTGTGCGTTTGGCATCATTTTATGGATGTTTTCCCAGTATCCCTTTCCAGTGTCCTATGAATTAGCTAGCAAGAGCACTTCCCACTGTCAGATGGAGAGAACATTAGGCTCTGAGAAATTACATGAAAGTCCAAGATTTCTAACTTCTCGTTCACTTTCCTACTGTGTTAATCATCTCTCAGTGATGTGGTAGGATTAATTCATATGCCTAGAATTCCATTGTACTTATTTAGAGGGGAAATCATTTCACTTTAAATTTTTAGCAGCTTCGAGAACTGATTAAGGTTCCTTGAGGCTGTCTTTGGAGATCTTGTCCTTCGAAAAGGGAATCCTGATACCCAGAGGAATGTATTTCTTACGGTTGTGTTTCAGACTGTATCATCATGAAAATCATGTGGGCTAGAGCAACTTCTGGGTGTCCTTTAGCATAGATGCAGGCCGGAGGTTGAGAGTTTAAAAGCTTTTTCTCAAGAAACAGAGTTCATCTTCCATTTTGGTTAATTTTCAGCTTAAGTATTTTAAAAAACATTTGGAGGGCAGGGACAGGCAGCTGCTAAGAATCCAAGACAGTGCTGTTTTGAAAATGCAAATATTTCTGGTTTACATTTACTTGAAGTAGGTTAGCTGCCTCCCATATAGTCGCTTGAATACAGATACTCTTTAAATGACATCATTTTGAGTGGAATACAGAGTCCAGGTGGTTTTGGGGAAATCATTAAAAAAAAAAAAAAACTTGGGTATCATTGCATTCTAGGGGCCAAGAAACAGAATGATGGTATTTTTGGCAGGCGCCCAGGCCCAGCAAAACCCACACCCCAAGGCTGTCTCTGTAGCTTCCTGTGGTTTTCCCACTGAAGAGAAACAGCCTTTCTCTTGGAGGGTCTGGATGGCAAGTATGTACATCAGCCTGATCAGAATCATAATATTCCTGCTTTGAGGTTATGTCCTAACAGGCTTCATTTAGGAAATCTGATGCGCCATAATTGTTGCAAACCGAGCTGAACTGGTTTCGTGGCTCCCAGTGGTGCAAGTTTGTTTGTTTGTTTGTTTGTTTGGTAGAAACTGGTAATGTCCTATATTAGAAGTTATCGTTGCTACCAGGTGATCTGTAACAAAGTCAAGTCTCAGACTAAATTTTGCCACAGATAAGAACATTAGCAAGCAGGCACAAAAGTTAATCATTCAGCATGTTCCTATGGACAGGGAAAAGCCCCAACCTGTCCTTGGGATATGTATCTCACATAAAAGGTTGGGTAGAAACGGATGCAGAAAAATTCTTATTACAGGACATACCTAAACTTTTAATTGGCACAGGTGATAGAATCCTCTGTTAAGTGTCCAGACTCAGGGCCAGAGTTCTAGGCCCAGAGTGCCACTGCAGAAAGTGTTAGGCTGCCTGGTTTGCCAGATTCTTACAACCCACATATATATGCAAGGTAAGAGATCCCTGTACAGTATATCCAGCCAACACATACATAATTTTTTTTTTTTTTTGAGATGGAGTTTCGCTCTTGTGCCCAGACTGGAGTACAGTGGCACAATATCTCAGCTCACCCGCAACCTCCACCTCTTGGGTTCAAGCCATTGTCTTGCCCCAGCCTTCCAAGTAGCTGGGACTATAGGCAACAGCCACCACGCCTAGCTAATTTTTGTATTTTTAGTAGAGACAGGGTTTCACTATGTTGGCCAGGCTGGTCTGGAACTCCCGACCTTGTGATCTGCCCACCTTGGCCTCCCAAAGTGCTGCGATTACAGGCGTGAGCTACCACACGTGGCCCACATACCTTATTTTCATTAGAGAAATTATTTCTACCATCCTTTATACTAGTTAGGGAATCTTCTAGTATAGATTTTGAAGCTGTAGCTGATGCATTTGTAATGGCCACACCTAGAATATGCATTCCTGATTAACGTACCTCAGATACTAAGAGGAAGGGAGGGAGGGAGGAAGGGTTTGTATGTGTTCCCATATGCTCGCATGCATTCACACTGTGTATTCAGAAATATTTAAAACTAAATTACAGATAATAGGTAGCTCTTTGTTTCACCCTGGAATATTATGTCTTGTATAATGTTGCCAGCAATTCGTGAGTGACCTGAAATGTCAACTGACCTTTGGCCTGCCGTAGTGTCTTAGCCAGATCCATTGATGAATGGCTAACCATGGGGCAGAGAAAAGAGAGAAGAGAATGATAATTTTTGTTTGTTTTGTAGGCTTTTTGAAATCTTTTTTTTTTTTTAAGACAGAGTCTCATTCTGTTGCCCAGGCTGGAGTGCAGAGGCGCGATCTCTGCTCACTACAACCTCCACTTCACAGGTTCAAGTTTCAAGTGATTCTTGTGCTCACGAGTAGCTGGGACTACTGGTGCATGCCACCATGCTGGGCTAATTTTTGTGTATTATATAGAGACAGAGTTTTACCATGTTGCCCAGGCTGGTCTCAAACTCCTAAGCTCAAGCAGTCTTCCTCCGTCAGCCTCCCAAACTGCTGGGAGTCACTGTGCCTGGCCAGTTTTGTAGGCTTTTTCAAGCTTTTTTGCATTCTTTTTTTTTTTTTTTTTTTTTTTTTTTTTTGGTAAGGTTTGTTGCTATCACCAGGCTGGTGTGCAGTGGCAAAATCAAAGCTCACGGCAACCAAGGCCGCCCAGGTGCAGGCCATTGTGCGTCA
>CAUYLG010001310.1:0-47986 GCA_963573385.1 Cacajao melanocephalus
GTCTCTTTTTCCGCCTGCTCGAGCTGCCCGTAGACCCTAATAAACCTGGACTCGGCCTTCGGCTCTCAGAGTGTTACTTGGGACTAGATAACTGGGAAAGGACGACAGAAGGGGGTCGTACATCCGGAGGGGGCCACACAATGGCTACCCAGTTATGGCAACATCATACAAATCTTTCTCCATTGTTTTGAAATTCTAATTATTGTATTACTTGGGTCACTTGCTGGGTTTGCTATCCTTTTTGACAGACCTCTTTGTCTATATTTAGATCAGCAATACAATGTTCAAATTATTGTAGCATAGTTTTAATATCCAGTACGAAGCAAACACATTCCTTGAGCATATTTTTGTCTCTAGATAATCCAAGTAGGAAAGTTAGGCTAATAAATGTGTGTGAACAGAGTGTGACTGC
The DNA here is from genome assembly GCA_963573385.1 of Cacajao melanocephalus. Lineage (NCBI taxonomy): Eukaryota > Metazoa > Chordata > Mammalia > Primates > Pitheciidae > Cacajao > Cacajao melanocephalus. Next base: position 413 of record CAUYLG010001310.1, read on the forward strand.
AAACAGCCTTTCTCCCCTCGGTTAATAGATTACATTTCCATTGGGACTTCTCACTGAAAAATGGGCTACCAGCATATTAAATCTATGGATTTTCACTCTGATGGAATGCTCTTTCTTTTTACTTTTTTTTTTTTTTTTTTTGACAGAGTCTCACTCATTCTGTTGCCCAGGCTGAAGTAGAGTACTACAATTTCAGCTCTGCAACCCTACCTCCTGGGTTCAGGCAATTCTCCTGCTTCAGTCTTCCAAGTACCTGGGATTACAGGTATGCACCGCTAGGCCCAGCTAATTTTTGTATTTTTAGTTGAGATGGGGTTTCACCATTTTGGCCAGGCTGGTCTCAAACTCCTGACCTCAAATGATCTGCCTGCCTTGGCCTCCCAAAGAGCTGGGATTACAGGCACGAGCCACTGTGCCAGCCTCACTTTCTACTCTTTACCTCTTAAACCAACCTAAAGAATGCATGTGGGAAGAAAAGTTGTGAGAAAACACTTGGCAAAGAATAGAAACCTACTTCCCTGTGCCTTCATGTGAATGTGCTTATTTTTCAAGGTCACTTAAAAGATTCAACTGTTTTTCAGGATGGAGGGATTTGCAAGTTGATGGCAGATGGAAGGCATTGTTGGAGGCAGAAACAGATGAAAATCAAACCTGCTCTTGATAGACACAGCTGATCTGGGCACTGAGTGAAGTCTTATTTCCTGGCTATGAAAGCAAACGCACCAATCACTCCTTTCTTCATACAGTGTGCGTGCACAGAATATAATTTGCTGAAATCTGGAATTTGGGAACTTACCTTCTGATCCTTTTTTAATGTAAATGGAATGAAAGCATTTGAAGATTGACATAAGAATATCGATATTGGAATCATTGCCTAAGTGGCCACATTTGATTTAACATAGACAAAACCTTCTGCTTTGTATTATATTAAAACATTTACCACATATTGCCTCAAGGTTTGAAACTAATATAACTCCTGCCAAAGCACTACTTTTCTATGGTCATCAGAGAAAACATAACTTATATCTGCAAATGTCCCTAATGACCAGACTGATTAAATTTAATTACATTTTAGGCACTAACCTGGCTTAGGATCCCCTTTTTACAATTATTCTTGGGAGTTCCACACACAAAGTTATTTTGTACATGCTCAGGAACACCTTCTCCCCCAGGTAGCCATGCTACTCTGATATGTATAGCAGGGAGCTTGCCAATAGCCACATCTAGATCATTGGGTGTAGAAGGCAGGTTTCCAGTTCCGTTGTTATTTCCTGGGTCCGTGACTTTATTCTCTATTGCTGCAGTGGGGTCAGAATAGCCTCTCTGCTCCTTTCTCAGCAATCGCCATTTTTCCCACAGCTGTTTCTGGCCACAGTGCTCCTACCTAATGATTAGTCTGAGCTGTCCAAATTCCAGAGCTAGGGGAAAGTTTGAGATGATAGTTTTGACATTTTACCATATTAGTAGGTACTCAGAGCAGAGCTGGGCCCTTAATATATATTTCAGAGTTCAGTAAGACACTCTTTACCTTTTATTCTTAGCCTTTTTCTTTCCCAAGGACCCGAATATACTTCCATGGAGTCGGTCAGAAGAAAGATTAATGTCAAAGCAACAGTGCTGTGCTCGTGGTCCATGCTTGTCTTCAGTAAAGAAGAGATAAGTTTCTTGGTCAACTTACTGTAACCAGATTCTTCCCTTAGGATATTTTTTCACCTGGAAGTCTCTTTAGCTCTAACCTCTAAACAGAATTTTACAAAGTGAGGCTACCCAATAGCTCACCAGGTTTGCCCAGATAGTTCTGAACTCCAGCATTAAGCAAAGTATATTATCTTTCCCAGGCAGAAAGAAAATCTTGGATTGTCACAACAATGAAACAAAGCCAGATATGCCTGAACGCCCAGATAAAAATAGAAAATTGTTGAGTTTTCAGTTATGAAGCTTGGAGAAAGTAAGAAGAAGTCTAAGGAAACAGGAAAATTCTCCAAAACTACTGTGAGATTTTTCTCTGTTTGCACTGGGATTTTGTGTGCAGAGATTAGCCTTAGTCCTTGTCAACCAGATATGACAGTTTCAGAGGGGAAAAATGAGAAAGAATGATGATGTTTTTGTTTTGTTTTCATTTTTGTTTTAAGAGCAAATCTTTTTAGTGGCACTGTGCCCAGAAATAATATCTATCTGCCCTAAACAGGTATAAAGACAAATATTTTCTTCAAACAAATAGGCAAAACACTGACAGAAGATCACGAGAGGTACTTGCACAGAAAAAAATGTAACTATTAATGCAAACCCCCTATGAACATGGCGAGACTGCTCACGTGGTTCAACAGCCAAAGCAACCAGGAGCATGCAGTAGGATTAGCATGCAATATGTGACACTTGAAGGTATAGACCCCATGGTTATATGTATACAGAAATCGATTAGGGAACATAGTGACACTCTAGCAATGTGGTCAGGGCGAAAGGGGTTCTTTAAAGAAACAGGAAATGTGAATTTGTTTATAAAGGGGTGACCCGCTAAAGCAAACCGAGCTTGTTACACAAAAAAAATGTGCACAGGAAAAAGAGAGCAAGTACAATATAATGCATTGTCCCATGAGCCTCATTTCTCAGCTGAGTTTGTCTTTGTTATTACCACATGGTATTCCTCTTAAAGATGGTCTCTGTCAATTAGAAAGCGTACCGGTCTATGCTGTGACAACATTCTTGTTGACATTGATCTCTGCAGTGGAGCTCCTTGCTTAGAGACTCACCACTGTATAGCTAGTCACACTAACATGTTCATTCATTTTTTTTTTTTTTTACCACGTCAAGGCAGATAAACTAAGGGAACTCCCTGCCCCTGCTAAATATCAGGACAGAACCACCCTTCCTTTCTTAGTAATACAGACACTGGCATTAATCTGGAATCATAAACCCAGACAATGCCTGCCCCCATGGCACTAGCAAAGAGAGTAACTGTTGAAGGAGGCATAAGTTTAGCAAGTAAAAGTGAGGAAAGATAATTAAAGACAGTGAGAAATGCACCTACAGTCCCTGGAGTAAGAAACCCCATGATCTAACTCCAGTGGCAATACAGAGACAGACTTGAAGAGGAAGACTTTGGAAGATGTACCACATTTCTAAGAGAGATTATGAGAATCAGGAAGCGAATAACAATGAATATGGACACGAGATGCTGTGGCTCAGAGATGCTATAGCACAAATAACTTGCTAATGAGAAGGGATATGAAAAAGAGGACGCAGTTGAGGATAATCTTGTTCTGAACTTAGGTTCTGAGGTGGGTGGTAAGGACATAGCTGAGACCAAGAATTCAGAAATAGATATAAGTGTGAAAGTAGAATAAGCTCATTGCAGTAGTTTTAGAAATCTGTGTGACATCCACGTAAAACAATTTTCTTTCTCCTGAGACATAGAAGTAGGATTGCCAGATAAAATAGAAGATGCCCAGCTAAAACTGAATTTCAGGTAAACAACAAATAATTGTTTAGGATAAGTATGCCCCATTTAATACTTAGAACATATGAAGCTAAATAATTATGCCCCATTTATCTGAAATTCAAACTTAATTGAGCATCTATATTTGTTAAATCTAGCCACTCTACTCAAAAGCAAAAGTAGGATTAAAAATGTGTTAGTCAGGGGTGGAGCAAGATGGTAGAATAGAATCCTACACCATTCGTTCCCCCAAAGGGAAGACCAAATTTTAACAACTATTATCATGCTGAAAAGCACCATCACAAGAACCAAAAATCAGATGAGCAATCACAGTACCTGGTTTTAACTCCATATCATGGAAAGAGGTATTAAGGAGGGCAGGACAGACAGTCTTGAATCGCTAATGCCACCCATCCCCATCCCCACAAAGGAGCTATGCAGAGTGGAGAGAAGTCTGTGCACTGGCGGGAGAGAGAGCACAGCGACTGGGAGACTTTACATTGACCTTAGTGCTACACTGTCACAGCGTAAAGTCGTGCTGGACTCAGCCAGCACCAGCACACAGAAGGAGCATTTAGACCAGATCTAGCCAGTGGAAAATTGCCCATCCCAGTGGTTGGAACTTGAGTTTCTCAGTGAACCTTCCCACCATGGGCCAATAGTGCTCTGGAGTACTAGGTACACGTCAAAGGCAGACTAGGGCACAAGGACTGCAACTCTGAGGCAACTCCTAGTGCTGGGCTGGGCTTAGAACCACTGGGCTTCAGGGTGACCTAGAGAGACACCAATTGTGCCAGCTAAAGGTATACTGATGTCATTCCTCCCCTAACCCCAGACAGCACAACTCTCGGCAACAAAAGTCACTCTCTCTTTCTACTTAAGGAGAGGAGAGCAAAGAGTAAAGAGGACTTTGACTTGCATCTTGGATACCAGCTCAGCCACAGTAGGATAGGGCACTGGGCAGAGTTGTGAAAACCTCATTCCAGGCCCTAGCCCCTGGATGATGTTTCTAGACATACTCTAGGCCAAAAAGGAATTCATTGACTTCAAGGGAAGAACCCAGTCCTGGCAGGATTTACTACTTGCTAACTATAGCATCCTTAGGCCCTGAATAACCAGCAGCAATACCCAGGTAGTTCACCATGGGCCTTGGGCTCAGAGACATTCTAACTTCTAACGTGACCCAGTACATTCCTAGCTGTGAAAGCTACAGTAAAAGACTACCTCAGTTTGGGGAAAGTAAAGGGGACGTCATCTTGCACCTTAGTTACCAGCTTGGCCACTGTCGGGTAGAGCAACAAGCAGGCTCTTGGAGTCCCTGGGTCCAAGACTAGGCTCTTGGACAGCATTTCTGGACCTGCCCTGGGCCAAACAGAAGCCCATTGCCCTGGTGGGTGAATTTCAAACCCGGAAGCATTCACCACAAGCTGACTGAATAGCCCTTGGCCTTTATGTGAACATCAGCCTGGCAGAACACTCTGTGGGCTGGTGGTGGCCACAGGGAGAGGCTTCTCTGCCTTTGGAAAGAGGAAGGAAGAGCAGGAAGAACTTTGTATTGAGGTTTGAGTGCCAATTTGGCCTCATTAAAATAGAACATCAGGCAAATTTCTAAGGTTTTTGACTCCAATCCCTGGCTCCTCACCAGCATCTCTGGGCACACCTAGGGTCTGGGAGAACTCTAAAGAGAAGGACACAAATCTGGATTTACCACTTGCCGACTGTAGAGCCCTAGGGCCTTGAGTGAACATAGGTAGTAGCCTAATAGTGGTTACAGTGGGCCTTGGGTGAGACCCAGTTCTGTGCTGGTTTTGATCTGACCCAGCATAGTACCAGTGGTGGTAGCCACACCACCACACCCCAGTTCCAGGCAGCTCAGCACAGAGACAGGCACTCTATTTGTTTGGGAGAAAGTAAGGAAAAAGAGCAAGAGTCTTTGCCTGATAATCCAGAGAATTCTTCTGGATCTTATCCAAAACCACCAAGGTGGTCCCTCTATGAAGTTGCAAAATCCATAGCATTATTGGGCTTGGGATCCAAGTGCTTTCGAATAAATGAAAAGCCTTCCCGGAAAGGATGGACACAAGCCCAGAATGCAAATACTACAATAAATACCTAACTCCACAATGCCTAAACACCAATGAACATCTACAAGCATCAAGACCACCCAGGAAAATACGACCTCAACAAAGGAACTAAATAAACTACTGAGGAAAAATCCTGCAAAAGCAGAGATATGTGACCTTTCAGACAGAGAATTCAAAATAGGTGTTTTGAGGAAACTCAAACAATGAGAAGATAACACAGAGAAGGAGTTTGGAATTCTATCAGGTAAATTTAACAAAAAGATTAAAACAATTTTAAAAAATGAAGCAGAAATTCTACAGTTTGAAAATGCAATTGACATACTGAAGAATGCATCAGCGTCTCTTAAGAGCAGAACTTATCAAACAGAAGAAAAAATTGGTGAGCTTGAAGACAGCCTATTTGAAAATACACTATTGAAGGAGACAAAAGAAAAAAAGAATAAAAAGCAATGAAGCACATCTATGAGATTTAGAAAACAGCCTCAAAAGGACAAATCTAAGAGTTTCTGGCCTTAAACAGGAGGTAGAGAAAGAGATAGGGGTAGAAAGTTTATGCAATGGGATAATATCAGAGAACTTCCCAAACCTAGAGAAAAATATCACTCTCCAAGTACAAGAAGGTCACAGAACACCAGGCAGATTTAACCCAAAGAAGACTACCTCAAGGCATTTAATAATCATTCCCAAAGCTTAGAGATAAAGAAAGAATCCTAAAAGCAACAAGAGAAAAAAACACAAAAGATATACAATGGAGCTTAAATACACCTGGCAGCAGAGTTTACAAGCCGAGAGAGAGTGGCATGACATATTGAAAGTACTGAAAGCAAAAAACAAAATATCTTTACCTTAGAGTACTATAACAGGCGAAAATATCCTTCAAGCATGAAGAAGAGATAAAGACCTTCTCAGACAAAGAACAGCTAAGAAATTTCATCAACACCAAATGTGTCCTGTAAGAAATGCTAACGGGAGTTCTTCAACCTCTAAGAAAAGAATATAAATGAGTAAGAAGAAATCATCAGAAAGCACAAAACTCACTGATAATAGTAAAACACAGAATATTATAACACTATAATTGTGATGTATAAACTACTCTTATCTTAAGCAGAGAGAGTAAATGATGAACCAATCAAAAATAACTACAGCAACTTTTTAAGACATAGTACAATACAACATAAAGAGAAACAAAAAAATTAAAAAGCAGGGGTTACAAAGTTAAAATGTTCAATTTTTATTAGTTTTCTTTTTTATATGTCTGTATATGAAATTAGTATTGTTCTCAGTTTAAAATAATAGGTTATAAGATAGTATTTGAAAGATTTATCGTAACCACAAATCAAGAAACATGTCACATAAAGCCCAAGAATAAAAAGTAAGAAATTAAGTCATGCCACCAGAGAAAACCACATTCACTAAAAGGAAGACAGGAAGAAAAGAAGGAAGAGAGGTCTAACAAAACAACCCGTAAAATAATACTAAAATGGCAGGAGTAAGACCATGTTAAGAGGCTCAAAAAATAAGCCGTCAACTAGACAAAATATTTTAAAACTACAAATATTATCTGAAAAATATGTCTGATGAAAGACTCATGTCTATAATTTATAAGAAAAAAACTGTCTAATAATGACAGTAGTAAAACAAGCAATTCAAGTAGAAAACATGTAAATGACACTTCTCTAAAGAAGATATATGGATGGCAAACAAATACATCAAACAGTGTTCAACTTTGCTAGCCATTAGGAAAACACAAGTTAAAAACTCAAGATACCACTGCACACCTGTTAAATGGTAATAAAGGTAATGATAGCACTGATAATACTATAATATTAATAAATGCAAGTGAAGATAGGGAGTAAGTGAATAACTCATACATTGCTGATAGGACTTACTAATAGCATTTCTGGACACTTACCCTAGAGAAATGAAAACTTAAGTACATATAAAAACCTGTACATGAATGTTCATAACAGCTTTATTTGTAACAGCTAAAAATTAGAAACAACATCTATGTCTTTCAACAGGTAAGTGATTAAACTGTGACATATCCATAAAATGGAATATTACTCAGCAATGTAATATGAGAAAATACTATTAATATATGAAGCAACTTGAATGAATCTTAAGGATGTTATGCTGAGTGAAAAAAAAAAGCTAATCTGAAATAGTTGCATATTTATACAGAGTTATAAATTGACAAAATTATAGCAATGGAGGGTAGATAGGTAGTTGCCAAAAGTTATGGAGGAGGATGGACGGTATAACTATAAGGAGTTAGCACTATGATGTTCCACTGTGGTGAACGAATAGTTCTGTATCATGGAATTAATGGTGGTTTTATATATCTGTACATAAAATAAAATATCACAGGATTACAATAAAGATGTTCAAAAAAAAAAAAAAGGGTGATACAAAAAGTAGTGAAAGGTCATCCATAGTTAATTGTATTGTGCCAATCAATTTTCTGCTTCTGATAACTCACTATAATTACATAAGATGTCACCATTGGGGAAGCTGCCTGATGGGTACATGGGGCCTCTCTATTTTCGCAATATTATGAGTGTCTACAATTATTTCAATATAAAAGGTTTTCTTAATGTCTCATTTGGATAGAAGTGGTAGTCCTAGAAGTAGATGAGTCTAGTCCAGGAGAATGGCATTTGCTGAAGAGATCTGGCCACAGAACCTAAGACAGCCAAAGCACAAAGCCCACAAAAATGTCACAGAGGAAGAAATCACATCAGAGAGCCAGACAAGTGTGACTCATGGCATGAGAGTCAAAGGAAAATAGGTTTTCATTTAAAAAGCCATGGTGACTAATGGCATCAACTGCTGGAAAGAGGTGGTCCAGCAGCCTGGTGCTGAAAATGAACACTGACCTAGGAGTAGAGGGACAAAAGAAAATAGAAACATCCAGTGAACTCTTTCAATAAATTTAACAGAAAGAAATGGCCACATCAATAGATTTAGCAGAGGTGAAGGGAAAAGATGAAACTTGAGAGAGAGAAAATTTGAATATTCAAAGCAGGAGATCATAAATGACAGAGAAGCTGCCCACAAAAAAGGGCAAAGGAGATGGGATCAAGTGTTCAGAGAGAAAGTTAAGCCTTATAGACACAAAGTACATTTCTAGTTCACATGAACTAGATGTGACCAAATCAGAGACACAAATATTTGAATTCTGAAAGCATTATAGTATAAATGGCTGCTATTGATAATAATTGATTCCTTAAATCTAGGCTTGCATAGTTTTTTAAAAAATGTGTTATTTTAAGGAATCAAAACTAAAACTAGCCATCACAATTATGCTTCCCCTAATGACATAATTCTTATTCAGGGGCCTGGTGAAGGTAATTCTCACTTGGCCATGATGATAGGATTGTTCAATTTGTGCTGACTTATGACCCTAAAAGTAAATGATGCTATGAATAACTTTGCTTTCTTCTGCATTTTCTTTAGTCTGAAATGTTTAAATATTCACATGCATAAGAATTTTCTAAAATTCTTTTTAAAATTATATTTACATACATAAGAATTTTAAAACTGATATTATATGGAAGTCACATTAAAAGAAAAATAGGTTATTTATTAAAGTCATAAAACTAGGAATCTGGCTCACACCTGTAATCCCAGCACTTTGGAAAGCTGAGGCAGGTGGATCATGAGGTCAGGAGATAGAGACCATCCTGGCCAATATGGTGAAACCCCATCTTTACTAAAAATACAGAAAAAATTAGCTGGGTGTGGTGGTGCACACCTGTAATCCCAGCTACTCAGGAAGCTGAGGCAGAAGAATGGCTTGAAACCAGGAAGCAGAGATTACAATGAGCTGAGATCATGCCACTGCATTCCAGCCTGGCAACAGAGCGAGACTCCATCTCAAAAACAAAAAACTAGGTATCTTTTTTTTTCCAAGGGGAGATATTTAATGATAAGACTTGTATACTAATTAAGTGATAATAAACTGCACTTATGTGTGAAGCAAAGCTAGTTGATATTAACCTTATTTGAAATGCACTGGTCACCTACATTTTTGACATGCATTATAGACCTCTGATTGGTAATGAAAGAAAATAGTCTCTAGGAAATGAAAACTATGACTTTGCTTGAAGCATTGAAAAGTCATTAAAGTAACGGAAAATAGCTAACAATATTTCACTGACAAGAGGAAAGACAAGAACCTGGAATAGTTGGGAGCGGGTTAGGCTTTCATATTTTCATTTATGTGGGACCATAGCCTTGAGCCATATTTTCTGCATGAATGCATCATGTCCATGTCTAGCACCAAAAATGTCAGGGCCAAGTGTGATTGATAACAAATATACAGGTATGAAAATTCACATGAAATTTCTGGAAAGATACACATTAGATTGTTAACTAGAGTTATCTCAGAAAAGATAAATTGAGGGAGGGGTTTTAGAAAAAAATTCATTTTTACTCTACACACTTCTGTATCATTTTAGCTTTTTCTCTAACAAGTGTATGTTCATGTTTTACATGTGTAATTAAATAGATTGCTATATGAAAGTAGATAAGATATTAAATATTTGATATATTCATGGGTACTCCCCCATAGTGTATAATGATTAAATGAAATAATATACAGTGTGGGAGTACTCAATGCAAGTTAGCCATTATTATGATTCGATTTTGCCAAGATACTGAGAATAATTTTCTGAATGGAACAAGACAGACTAAAGATGGTTTCAAATGGACAATCTTCCTATCGTGAGATGGACTCTACTTCCTTCTTGTCGAATCTGCGCTGGCCTATGACTGGTTTAACCAATAAATTATGATGGAAGTCATGCCATTCTGGTTCTAAGGCCACATTTTAAAACAACTACCAGCCTTTTTCTTACTCTCATGGAGCCCTGAGTCACTATATAAGAAGGTCAGCTACCCTTAGGCTGCCATAATGCGAGAAGTTGAGGCCACCTGAACAGGTCTCACCAAAGTGACAAATATGTGAATAAGGAGGCTGGGCCAACATGGCCAAACAGGAATAGCTCCAGATCGCAGTTCCCAATGAGAGGGACGCAGAAGGCAAGTGATCTCTGCATTTCCAACCGAGGTACCAGGTTCATTTCAAAGGGACTGGTTGGACAGTGGGTATAGCCCAAGGAAGACAAACCGAGGCAGAGAGGGGCACTGTCTCACCCAGGAAGTGCAACTAGCCAGAAGATTGGGGGCTTTTCCCCTCTGGCACTCCAGTTCAGACATTGTGCTTCTCCCGTGGCCTTTGCAACCCACAGACCAGGAGATCCCTGCTGAGCTGAAAATTGCCACAAGTGACCAGCACATATCTGAGCAGCAGCTCTAGCCGGCACCACGGGTTGTTGGCACAGATCTGGGTGGATGCTTTGACTAGCACCAGGAGGTCTGCCGGATGGAGCACCCTGCTCTCCAGAAAGAGGGAGAGCTGCAAGCTGGGAGATATGGCTTGGCAGGTCCCACCCCCATAGACCAGCAAACTGAAGCCCTCTCACTTGAGAGTTTTGCAGCCAGCACATCAGTTCAAGCTCAATCCAGGATGATCGAGGTTGGTGGGGGAAGCCCGTCCGCCCTTGCTGAGGCAGTTCTAATCTAACCTGTGTAAACAAAACCCAGAGGAAGCTTACACAGCAGCTGGACTGAGCCTGTGGCAGCCCAGCAGAGCCTCTGCAGGCAGACAACGGACAGACTGCCTCCCTGATCCCTGTATAACCAAAAAGAAGCCTCATACAGGAGAGCTCTGGCTGATACCTGGCGGGTACCCTTCTGGGATGAAGCTACCAGAGGAGAGATCAGGCAGCAACCCTTACTGTTCTGCAGCCCCTGTGGGTGATTGCCAAGCAAACAAGGTCTGGAGTGCACCTCCAGCAGTCCTACAGCAAAGAGGCCTGACTGATAGAAGGAAGGAAAACTAAAGAACAGTAAGAAATAGCTTCAACATCAACAGAAAGGACGTGCACTCAGAGACCCAATCTGAAATCCAGTTCAAAGATCAAAGGTAGATAAATACACAAAGATGGGAAGAAAACAGCACAAAAAGATGAAATCATCAAAGACCAGAATGCCTTTCCTCCTCCAAGGGATCACAACACCTCACTAGCAAGGAAACAAAACTGGATGGAGAATTAGTTTGATGAATTGACAGAAGCAGTCTTCAGAAGGTGGATAATAACAAACTTCTTAGGTAAGTGAACATGTTTTAAGCCAATGCAAAGAAACAAGAAACCTTGATAAAAGGTTAGATGAAATGTTAACTAGAATAACCAGCTTAGAGAAGAACATACACAACTTGATGGAGCTGAAAAACACAGGACCAGAACTTTGCAGAGCATATACAAGTTTCAATAGCCAAATCAATCAAACAGAAGAAAGGATATCAGAGATTGAAGATCAACTTAATGAAATAAAATGAGAAGGAAAGATTAGAGAAAAAAGAGAGAAAAGAAATGAACAAAGCCTCCAAGAAATATGGGATTATAGGAAAAGACCTATACACTTGATCAGTGTACCTGAATGTGACAAGGAGAATGAATCCAAGCTTAAGAACACTCTTCAGGATATTATCCAGGAGAATTTCCCCAGCCTAGCAATGCAAGCCAACATTCAAGTCCAGGAAATACAGAGAACACCACAAAGATATTCCTCAAGAAGAGCAATCCCAAGGCACCTAATCATCGGATTCACCAGGGTTGAAATGGAGGAAAAAATCCCAAGGGCAGCCAGAGAGAAAGGTTGGGTTACCCACAAAGAGAAGCCCATCAGACTCACAGAGGATCTCTTGGCAGAAACCCTAAAAGCCAGAAGAGAGCGGAGGTCAATATTCAACATCCTTAAAGAAAAGAACATTCAGCCCAGAATTTCATATCCAGCCACACTAAGCTTCATAAATGAAGGAGAAATAAAATCCTTTAGGGACAAACAATGGCTGAGAGATTTTGTCACCACCAGACCTGCTTTACAAGAGCTCCTGAAGGAACCATTAAACATGGAAAGAACAACCAGTACCAGCCACTCCAAAAACGTAGCGATGGTAAAGACCAATGACGCAATGAAGAAACTCTGTCAACAAAGAGGCAGAACAACCATCCAGTAACAAAATGGCAGGATCAAATTAACACATAACAATATTAACGTTAAATGGAAACTGCCTAAGTGCCACAATCAAAAGACACAGACTGGCAAACTGGATAAAAGGTCAAGACGCATCGGTGTGCTGTATTCAGGTGGCCCATCTCACATTCAAAGACACACATAGACTCAAAACAAAGGGATGGAAGAAGATTTACCAAGCAAATGGAGAGCAAAAAAAAAGCAGGGGTAGTAATCCTAGTCTCTGATAAAACAGACTTTAAACCAACAAAGATCAAAAGAGACAAGAAAAAGGGCATTACATAATGAGTTAAGGGATCAGTGCAACAAGAAGAGTTAACCATCCTAAATATATATGCACCCAATATAGGAGCACCTGTCAATATTAGACAGATAAATGAGACAGAAAGTCAACAAGGATATCCAGGACTTGAATGCAGATCTGTACCAAGCAGACCTAACAGACATCTACAGAACTCTCCACCCCAAATCCACGGAAGATATATTCGTCTCATCACCACATCCACTTACTCTAAAATTAACCACATAATTGGAAGTAAATCACTCTCAGCAAATGCAAAAGAATGGAAATCATAACAAACAGTCTCTCAGACCACAGTGCAATCAAATTAGAACTCAGGATTAAGAAACTCACTCAAAACCACAAAACTATATGGAAACTGAACAACTTGCTCCTGAATGACAACTGGATAAACAATGAAATGAAGACAGAAATAAAGATGTTCTTCGAAACCAATGCGAACGAAGACAAAACACCCCAGAATCTCTGGGACACATTTAACGCAGTGTCCAGAGGAAAATTTAGAGCAATAAATTCCCACATGAGAAGTGAGGAATGATCTAAAATTGACACCCTATCATCAAAATGGAAAGAGCTAGAGAAGCAAGATCAAAAAAATTCAAAAGCTGGAAGAAGACAAGAAATCACTAAGATCAGAGCAGAACTGAAGGAGATAGAGACACAAAAACCCTTCAAAAAATCAATGAATCCAGGAGCTGGGTTTTTGAAAAGATCAACAAATTAGACAGTCCACTAGCCAGACTAACAAAAAATAAAAGAATTAAGTAGATGCAATAAAAAATGATAAAGGGGATATCACCACTGATTCCACAGAAATACAAATTACCATCCGAGATTACTACTAACAACTCTCTGCACATAAACCAGTAAATCTGGAAGAAATGGATAAATTCCTGGACACTTACACCCTCCCAAGACTAAACCAGGAAGAAGTCGAATCCCTGAATAGACCAATAACAATGTCGGAAGTTGAGGCAGCAATTAATAGCCTACCAACCAAAAAACATCCAAGTCCAGACACATTTACAGCCAAATTCTGCCAGATGTACAAAAAGGAGCTGGAAGCACTCCTTCTGAAATTATTCCAAACAATACAAAAAGAGGGAATCCTCCCTAACTCATTTTATGAGACCAACATCATCCTGATACCAAAACCCGGCAGAGACACATCCAAAAAAGAAAACTTCAGGCCAATATCCATGATGAATATCAATGCAAAAATCCTCAATAAAATACTGGCAAACCAATTTCAACAGCACATTAAAAGTTTATCCATCACGATCAAGTAGGCTTCATCCCAGGTGTGCAAGGTTGGTTCAACACACTCCGATCTATAAATGTAATCCACCACATAAACAGAACCAAGGGCGAAAACCACATATTCATCTCAATAGATGCAGAGAAGGCCTTAGACAAATTTCAACAGATCTTTATGCTAAAAACTCAATAAACTAGGTATTGATGGAACGTATCTCAAAATAATAAAAGCTATTTACAACAAACCCACAGCCAATATCATACTAAACAGGCAAAAACTGGAAGCATTCTCTTTGAAAACTGGCACTAGACAAGGATGCCCTCTCTCACCATTCGTATTAAATATAGTATTGGAAGTTCTAGCCCGAGCAATCAGGCAAGAAAAAGAAAGTATATTGAATTAGGAAAAGAGGAAGTCACATTTTCTCTATTTGCAGACACATGATTGTATCTTTAGAAGATCCTGTCATCTCAGCTTAAAACCTCCTTAAGCTGATAAGCAACTTCAGCAAAGTCTCAGGATACAAAATCAATGTGCAGAAATCACAAGCATTCCTATAGACCAATAAGAGACAAACAGAGAGACAAATCATGAGCGAACTCCCATTCACAATTACTACAAAGAGAATAAAATACCTAAGAATATAACTAACAAAGGATGTGAAGGACCTCTTCAAGGAGAACTATAAACCACTGCTCAAGGAAATAAGAGAGGACACAAACAGATGGAAAAACATTGCATGCTCATGATTAAGAAGAATCAGTATCATGAAAATGGCCATACTGCCCAAAGTAATTTATAGATTCAACACTATTCCCATCAGCTACCATTGACCTTCTTCACAAAACTGGAAAAAACACACTTTAAACTTCATGTGGAACCAAAAGAGAGCCTGCATAGCCAAGACTATCCTAAGCAAAAAGAACAAAGCAGGAGGCATCATGCTACCTGACTTCAACTACGCTACAAGGCTACAGTAATCAAAATTGCATAGTACTGGTAGCAAAACAGATACAGACCAATGGAACAGAACAGAGGCCTCGGAAGTAACACCACACATCTACCACCATCTGATCTTTGACAAATCTGACAAAAACAAGCAATGGGGAAAGGACTCCCTGTTTAATAAATGGTGTTGGGATCACTGGCTAGCCACGTACAGAAAGCTGACACTGGACCCCTTCCTTATACCTTATAGAAAAATTAACTCCAGAGTGATTACAAATTTAAACATAAGACCTAACACCATACAAACCCTACAAGAGAACCTAGGCAATATCATTCAGGACATAGGCATAGGCAAATATTCCATGACTAAAATACTAAAAGCAATGGCAACAAAAGCCAAAATAGACAAATTGGATGTAATTAAACTCCAGAGCTTCTGCACAGCATAAGAAACAATCATTAGAGTGAACTGGCAACCAATAGAATGGGAAAAGATGTTTGCAATCTACTCATCTGACAAAGGGCTAATATCCAGAATCTACCAAGAACTAAAGCAGACTTACAAGAAAAAAACAAACACACTCATTCAAAAGTGCGTGAAGGATATGAACAGACATTTTTCAAAAGAAGATATTATGAAGCCAACAAAATGAAAAAAGTGCTCATCATTACTGCTCATTAGAGAAATACAAATCAAAACCACATTGAGATACCATTTCACGCCAGTTAGAATGGCGATCATTGAAAAATCTGGAGACAGCAGATGCTGGAGAGCTTGTGGAGAATAGGAACACTTTTACACTGTTGGTGGGAGTGTAAATTAGTTCAACCATTGTGGAAGACAGTGTGGCAATTCCTCAAGAATCTACAAATAGAAATTCCATTTGACCCAGCAATCCCATTACTGGGTATATATCCAAATGATTTTAAATTGTTTTACTATAAAGACACATGCACATGTATGTTCATTGTGGCAAAGACTTGGAACCAACCCAAATGCCCATCAATGATAGACTGGACAAAGAAAATGTGGCACATATACACCATGGAATACTATGCAGCCGTAAAAAATGATGAGTTCATGTCCTTTGTAGGGACATGGATGAAGCTAGAAACTATCATTCTCAGCAAACTGACACAAGAACAGAAAACCAAACACTGCATGTTCTCACTCATAGGCGGGTGTTGAACAATGAGAACACATGGGCACAGGGAGGGGAACATCACACACTGGGGTCTGTTGAAGGGTGGGAGTCTAGGGGAGGGATAGTTGGGGGTGGGGTGGTTTGGGTGGGAGAAATGCCTGATGTAGGTAATGGGGGGATGGAGGCAGCAAACCACCATGGCATATGTATACCTAAGCAACAATCCTGCAAGATCTGCACATGTACCCCAGAACTTAAGGTACAATAAAAAAAATATGTGAATGAGGATGACATCTTGAAAATGAGTTCTTTTGGAAATGACACTGGTTAATCATACAAACTCTCCAACCAAACATTACCAGCCCCACAAAGTGGCTAACAATAATATGATTTTTAAGCCTCTGAGATTTAAGTTAGATATACAGTTATCATGTATCAAAAATACACAAAACAATCTATTTTACATCCTATAGAGGAATACCTGAGGGTAGTTAATTTATAAAGAAAAGAAGTTTGTTTGGTTCACAGCTCCATGGGCTGTATAAGCATGACACCAGCATCTACTCTGCTTCTGATGAGAACCTCAGGAAGCTTACAATCATGGCAGGAGGTAAAGGGGAAGCAGGCATGTCACATAGTAAGAGAGAGAAAAGAGAGAGGGGCAGGAGGGTCCTAGACTCTTTTTTAACAATCAGATCTTGTAGTAACTCATGGCCACAGGGAAGGCACCAAGCCATTCATGAAGGATATTTTCTCATGACTCAAACATCTCCCACTAGGTGCATCTCCACCACTGGAGGTCACATTTCTACACGACATTTGGAGGGAACAAAACATCCAAACCATATTAGTTATAGATGACCAAAACAGTGTATTTAAAGAGGAATTTATCTTTCTTCTTTTCATATTGGCATTTTCTAATTTTTCTGCAATAATAATTTAATTCTTTAGTATATAAATAAATAACTAAAGAAACTATTTTGGTCTAAGTGGAAAACTTGAGAAATGGTGGATTAGTTTCCCATAGAAAACCACTCTACACAAAAAACCAATAAAGTTTGATATGTCTGTGTATCTATATGTGCTTATCTATTAAATGACCCACTGATAGCTGCAGAAGCAATGAGAATTGAAGGACTAAATTTTTACAGATGGAAAACTCTAGAT
Organism: Cacajao melanocephalus; assembly: GCA_963573385.1. Classification (NCBI taxonomy): domain Eukaryota; kingdom Metazoa; phylum Chordata; class Mammalia; order Primates; family Pitheciidae; genus Cacajao; species Cacajao melanocephalus. The sequence goes on from CAUYLG010001310.1 coordinate 17,853, forward strand.
GCTGAGCTAATGGTCTGCAAGTATCTGCTCCATGGGGACATTTGTTGACATCTGACTTATGCTAGAGGCTGAAAATCTGGGATTGTCCCAGGAACAGCGTTTCTGCTTGGGAACAACAAAACCAGGAGAGCTTTTAGCATTTGTACGGGAATGAAGTGATATAACTGGAAACTCTGAAGAACCTCAACACATGATTGGTTTTCCCTTTAAGCTATTTGCCAAATGTTGAAGTATAGTGAGGTGACAAAGCTCAGGGACACACCATTGAAAACACTGGTGAGAACAGTGAACAGATTACCTGCAGCTGCATTTTCCCTGGAGGACTTTCCCCTTTCTGAACACAGAATAGAATTCTAAGAATCAGAAACAAAAAGCCAGCACAAAGGGTGATTTCAATAGAGTTAAAGTAAAAAAAAAAATTAGAATAGATATTCCAAGTAAAAAGCTAAGTTTATCAGAGTGGATAAAAATTAAAAAAACAACTGTATGTTGCCTATAAGAGATATGCTTTAAATATGAGAACAACGAAATAGTAAACCTAAAATGGAAAAACATACACCACACACGCTAACCAAAGAAAGTTGAATTCGCTATGCTAATATCACACGTGGTAGACTTGAATAACTAGGGAAACAGAATATCTCATCATAATAAAGTGATAAACACAACAAGAAGCTGTAACAATTCTAAATCTATAATTTGTAATAAAGTATCTTCAAAAATATTCAAAGTAAAAATGGATAGAACATTAGAAAGAAAAATAGACACGTTCACAGAATGAAGACTTGAGCACAGTTCTTGTAATAGTTGATAGAATAGGCAAACATGAATTAGCATGTGAATTAGCATTAACTGCAATTAATAAAATTGATCTATTTGTTGTATATGTAGAACAGCTCTCAACTGTAACAGAATTTACATTATTTCCAGAATTGTGATGAAACTTTGGCCAAATTTGATACCACACTCTGGGCTATAAAACAAGTTTTATCAAATTTTTAAAAAATAAATATTTTCTTATTTTGTGAACAGAGTAAAATTAATTTAGACTTCAGTGATAACTCAATATAACCTTTAAAAAACTGGAAAATACCTACTGGAATAAAAATATAAATATAAATAAATTATAAATAAAATAATAAGCCTCTTATAAATGAAATAGTAAACTTCTAACCCACACATGGGCCAAAGAAAAAACCACAACAGAGATATAAAAATAATGTGAACAAAATGATAATCAACTAGTGAGATGTAGCAATACAAAACTGGCGGGATGCAGCAAAATCAGTGCTTAAAAGAAAGTTTGTAGCCTTAGTGTATACACTAGAAGAGAAATAAGCCTAAAAATAAATTAATTCAGCTTTTGTCTCAAGAAGCTTGAAATAAACAATAAATCAAAACCAAAAATGTATAAGGAAGTAAATAATAAAGGCAAAAACAAATCAGTGAAATAAAAAACAAATAATTAAAAAAATACAAAGTCAAAAGTTGATTGTTTGAAAAGATCAGCAACATTGGGAAACCCCTAGCAAGACAGAACAAGAAAATAGAATGAAAAAGATAAAAAGGATAACACTAAAAAATATAAACATGAATTATTAAAGACATTAATATGATGAAGATATTGAAAATCTTTAATAAATTTGACCACTTAGATTAAGTGGACAAATAATGTTTAAAAATACTGCTTATAAATCATATAAGAATAAAACGAGTAGTGACATCAACAAGATGGCACATAGAAGCTCCTAGCATTCTCCCACAATAAATTAATTAACTGACTAACAACTATAGTGCAACCAAAATAACTAAAGGAGAGTTACAGAAAATAGCAAAGAAGCAGTGAAAATAATGTCAAATAAAGAAATTCAGGATGGCGTCAAAGAAAAGTGAAAGAAACGCCTTGCTTCAGCCACCCCATGGCTATTCAGAATCAACTCCAAACCAGAAGAGACACTTTCATGCAGGGAAATGATAAGCAAGAGGACCTAAGCAGCTGCCATCACCACTGCAGCCACCTTAGTCTTTACTACTGGAGACAGCTGAAGTATCATGGGCTCTGAGCGCAGCTGATAGAGCTTTCCATAGTCCATACCCTGAACTACCTCCAGAGAAAGAGCCTATACTGTATCCCACTTTCATGCCCCATGCTGCTGTTACACTGTACCATCTTGGAACCAGAGCCACTGTATGTCAGCATCCTGCTCCCAGGGCAATAGCCATTGCATCCCTCCATCTCTGAGGCTTTGCTGCCACTACAACACGCCCACTCAAAAGTGTACAGCCCTAAGCCAAGCTGCTGCTATGACCTGTCAGCTCAAAATAAGCTACTGCAGAGTGATTTTATCCTCCTCCAGTTGCTGGTACACTTTCCCTTTAAAGCCAAACTGAAGTGGTAGCTCACCCCTAAGAGACTTCAGGCTTCCAGCAGAGTAGAATAGCTGATCTCGCTACTCAGTATCACAGGTGAGGAAGCACTGAATCCCCAGGGACCCTAGGCCTCTGGCACACCAGAGCAGTTACATCTCCCACCACCATAGCTGATGCAACGCCTCGTCCCCTAAGGATGTGGATGTTTCACTGACCCATGTAGCCCCCTCTCCCCCTGCCAACTTTCTGGAGCTAAGCAGACACAGCACATCATATCCCAGGAATCAGAGCCTTGGCTGAACAACCACAATGCCCCATATACCTGGAACTGAACAAGCTCCCTGCAGTTTGAGCTGCTGGGGCAACCTGCATCTCCAGAAAGTGGAGTCATTGCTATCTACTCTCCACTCCCCATGGCCCAAGCCCCAGCAACATCTTGCAATTCCTGAGTCCTTGTTGTGTTGTACTTGGTCTCACAAAACCTAGTCTAGTGCCATGTCCCACTGTCTCAAGGTCCAGAGTCACCATTGTGTGGTTACTCATCAGCCAGATCCCAAACTGCTGCTGTGCTCCATTAGTTGTGATCCACAATTGCATCTGTGCTCTGCTCCTTAGAAGCCAAGTCTCCAGAGCACTTTTCTTCCCTAGAGCCTTTCCAAGGCTGCACCTTGTCCTCCAGGATCAGAACCGTAGCAACATTTCTGCTCCAAGGCACAATATTCTAGGGTATGTTTCAGAGCAACAAACACTGGATTAGTGAAAGGACTGCATTCTGTGTTTTGGAAAATGAACCTGCACCTCAAGTCCCAAGTGCTATAGTAGTTTTGCAAGATCCTGAGCACAGGAATCTAGCTCCACAGCATCTCTAGGCACCTGTGCCCTGGCTCTTCATGCTGCTTGGCTGTTGTGTCAAACATGATTCCTTCAGCTAAACACAATACAGAGATTCCCTCAGCTAAACACAGTAATTCTCCAGAACTGAGCCCCCAAAAAGTGACAATTTACAAATTGCCTAAAACAAAATTCAAAGTAATTACCTTAAGGAAACTCAGTAAGATACAAGAGAAAGCAAATAGATAATTCAATAAAATTAGTAAACCAATTCATGATCACTTAAAATTTATTTGAATAATAAATTCGAAAACAGATAGATATCATAAAAAACAAACAAATTTTGGAGCTGAAGAATTCAGTCAATGAAATAAAAAATACAATAGCGAGCTTCATATTATTTTTTCTGCATCTAGATCAAACAGAAGAATCTGTGAACTAGAAGATAGCTCTTTAAAAGTGATTCAATCGAGGGAAAGGTGATAAAAAAGAATGAAGATAGCCTGTGGGACTTATGGGGCATCATTAACAAATTTTCATATTATGGAAGTTTCAGAAAGAGAAAAGACAGAGAAAGAGGCAGAAAGCTTCTTTAACTAAATAATTTCTGAAAACTTCTCAAGTCTTGAAAGAAATATGGGCAACCAGATCCATGAGGCTCAAAAGTCCAAAAACAGATACAACTAAAGATGTCCTCTCTGAGGCATATTATAATCAAACTGTCGAAAGTCAAAGACAAAGAGATAATTTAAAAGGAAAAAGAAAATCATCAAGTCACACGTAAGGGAATCTTTGTAATATTATCATTCAATTTATCAGTGGAAATCTTATAGGCCAGAAAAAAAATGGAATAATATATTTAAAGTCATGAAAGAAAATAATTTTCAGCCAAGAATACTATACCCAGCAGGGCTGTCCTTCAGAAATGGAGGAGAATAAAGTCTTTCCCAAATAAGCAAACTAAAGAAATTTGTTACCATTATACCTGTCTTATAAGAAATGCTTCAAGGAGCTCTTCAAGGGAAACTAAAGGATGATAATTACTATCATGAATACATTTGAAAGTGTAAAAGTCACTGGTACAGAGAGCTTTTATTTATTTACCTCAGAAATAAATACATAGTCAAATCCAGAATACTTCTGTACTGGAATGATGGTGTATAAATCATACATATCTCCAATATGAAGGCTAAAAATCAAAACAGTTAAAAATAACAAAAGTTGGCCAGGTACAGTGACTCATGCCTATAATCCCAGCACTTTGGGAGGCTGAGGTGGGTGGATCATGAGGTTAGGAGTTTGAGACCAGCCTGGCCAGCATAGTGAAACCCTGTCTCACTAAAACTACAAAAATTAGCTTGGCATGGTGGTGCACACCTGTAGTCCCAGCACTCAGGAGGCTGAAGCAGGAGAATTGCTTGAATCCAGGAGGCAGAGGTGGCAGTGAGCTGAGATCATGCCACTGCACTCCAGCCTGGTGACAGAGTGAGACTCCATCTCAAAAAATAAAATAAAGTAAAATCAATCAATAAATAGATAAATAACAAAAATTATAACAAGTTGTTCAGGAATACACATAAAAATATGCAAATTGTGATATCAAAAACAAATTGTGTGTGAGGGAGTGAAAGTCTAGAGTTTTTGTATGTGAAGAAATCAAGTTGTTATCAGCTTTAGATAGTTGATAATATTTTATGTAAACTCCATGGTAATCACATAAAAAAACTGTAGAAGATATATAAACAATAATGAGAAAGTAATCAAATCTTAACAACATAGAATATTATCATATCACAAAGGTAGACAACAAGAAAGAAAGAAAAGAATAGAGGAGCTACAAAACAACAGGGAAACAACCAAATGGCAATAGGGAGCCCTTACCTATCAGTAACGACCTTGAATGTAAATGGATTAAATTCTCTAATCAAAAGACAGAGTGGCTGAATTAATGTTTTTTAAAAATAAGAGCCAACTACATGTTGACTAAAAGAGATCCACTTAAGCTTTAAGAACACACATAGGCTGAAAGTGAAGGGATGAAAGAAGATATTCAATGCAACCTGTAACCAACAGAGAGCAGGGTGACTATCTTTATAAAAAATAAAACAGACTTCAAGTCACGAAGTGTTATAAGAGACAAAGAAGGTCATTATTTAAATAAACAAGTGAATTCAAGAGAACATAAACATCATAAATATCTATGACACAATATCAGAGCATCTAAACACACAAAGCAAATATTAATGGATATGAAGGGAGAAATGAATTGCAATGCAAAAGTAGGGAACTTTAATATTCCATTCAACAATGGATAGATCAACCAGACAGAAGGTCCATAAATAAATACTGGACTTCAACTGTACTTTTGACCAAATGGACCTAACATATATACAAGACTTCCCATTCAACAACAGAATACATATTTTTTTCCAGCACACATAAAATATCTTTTAGGCTAGATCATATGTTAAATTTGTTAAACCAAGTCTTAACACATTTAAGAAGATTGAAATTACATATAGTATCATTTCAGGCCACATTGGTAGAAAACTAGAAATCAACAATAGAAGGAATGTTAGAAAATTCTTAAATATGTGGAAATTAAATAGTATGCACCTGAACAACCAATGGATCAAAAAAGAAATTAAAAGGGAAATTTTAATATATTTTCAGACACACAGCGATGGAAACACAAAAGAATTTCTAAGAAGGAAGTTTATAGCAATAAGTGCTTGTGTTGAAAAAAAGAAACATATTAAATGAATAGTCTACCATTATGTCTCAAGGAAATAGAAAAAACAACAATAAACTAAACCTAAACTTAGCAGAAGGAAGGAAATAATAAAAACCAGAACAAAAATAGAGAACAGAAAAACCACAGAAATGATAAAACTGAGATAGTTTTCCTAAAAATTAAATGGACAAATCTTCAGTTAGTCTAAGAAAAAAGGAAAAAAATGGCAGAGAGGTGACAGGAATAAGGTGCACCTCCTGCTAAGATAGACAGGACAGCATCTGCAGACTCACATTGTGAACTTTTGCTCTAAGAACCATCACAGGAACATACCGGGAGAACAAAAAGAATCCACAGATCCTTTGAAAGAAGTGGCTTGCCACTGCAAACACCCCAGGATAGCCAAGAAAACTGAGTTCCCAAAGTGTGATGAGGCAAAGTAGGCCTCTGAACACAAATCTCCACTGGGAAACCTGAAAATCCAGATCACAGAAGGATTTAACCTTACCTACAGCTGAAACAGATTTACAGAGCCAAGCTAAATATAAAAGTAGAAGCAGCAACAGGAAGTGCCCTGTAGGCACTCCTGGTCCTCAGCTTGAGCATAGGGAAGCCATTCCTGGCTTTGTATCACAGAGGTCCCTGGGGAAAGGAAGGAAGGCAGCAGAATTGGGGAGGGGCCACAGAGTGAAGGAAGGTCCTAGCTGAACTTTTTAACAAGGTTGACAGAGCACGAACTTTCCTGAGCAGAACTGGTGGGGGTGGGGGGCATGGAGGGGCAAATGAGAAGTGCAGATAGGACACAGAAACTGCGGCCAAAGGTGCTGGCAGGCAGGGAGGTGAGGCCTGAGAGCCCTGTTTGCCTTCTCAGTGGGTAGGCTTGTAGCCTGGATAAGATATCAGCCCTGCTTGCAGGCTGCCCGGATATAAACTCAATGTAATTGGGAAGGCACAGTGGGAGTTAGACTGGTCTCACTAGCTATGTGGTTGCTGGGTAAGACTTACTACTGCTGGCTTTCCCCCACTTCACTGGCAACCAGTATGATGCAGCAGACACAGCCATAATCCCTTGGGAGCATAACTCTATCGGCCTGAGAACCCACCCCATCCTCACAGTGGCCGCAGCAAGCCCCTTCCAAGGAGAGTCAGGTCTCGGACCAGCCTAACCATGCCCCAACCTGATGGTTTTTCTCTACCTTTCCTGGTAGCTGAAGACAAAATAACCTCTTGGGAACTCTATGGCCCTGCCCATTGCCTGAGATATTCTTCCTGGCTACCATAGGACATTTAAAATAATCCAAGACGTGGATTATTTTAAATGACCAAACATAACAATAATTGGTGTTTCTCAGGAAGAAGAGAAATCTAAAAGTTTGGAAAACTTATTTGAGGAATAATCAAGGAAAGATTTCCTGGTCTTGCTTGAGATCTAGACATCCAAATAGAAGAAGCTCAAAGAACACCTGAGAAATCGATCACAAAAAGATCATCACCTAGGCACACAGTCATCGGGTTATCTAAAGTCAAGATGAAGGAAAGAATCTTAAGAACTGTGAGGCAAAAGCATCAAGTAACTGTATTAGTCCATTCTCACATTGCTTTAAAGATATAGCAGAGACTGGGTAATTTATAAACAAAGGGGTTTAATTGACTCACACTTCCCCATGGCTGGGGAGGCTTCAGAAAACTTACAGTCAAGGTGGAAGGTGAAGGAGAATCAAGGCACATCTTATGTGGCAACAGGAGAGAGAAAGCACACAGGAAAAACTGCCACCTTTAAACCATGGATATCATGAAAACAGCATGGGAAAACTACCCCCATGATCCAATTGCCTCCCACCAGGTGCCTCCCTTGACATGTGGGGATAACAATTCAAAATGAGATTTGGGTGAGGACACAGAGCCAAACCATATCCGTAATCTATAAAGGAAAACCTCTCAGATTATCAGATTTCTCACCAGAAACCCCAAAAGCCAGAATAGATTGGGGTTCTATCTTTAACCTCCTTAAGCAAAATATTTATTAGCCAAGAATTTTGTATACAGTGAAACTAAGCTTCATGAATGAAGGAGAGAATTCACCACTACCAAGCCAGTACTACAAGAAATGCTAAAAGGAGTCCTAAATCTTGAAACAAAACCTTGAAATGTGCCAAAATAGAACCTCCTTAAAGCATAAATATCACAGGACCTATAAAACAACAGCAAAATGAAAAATAAACAAGGCATTTAGACAACAGCTAGCTTAATGAATAGAACAGTACATTACATCTCAATACAGATATTGAATGTAAATGGCCTAAATGCTCCACTTAAAAGATACAGAATGGCAGAATGGATAAGTGTCTGCTGTCTACAAGAGACTCACCTAACGCATAAGGACTCACATAAACTTAAGGTAAAAGGGTGGAAAAAGATTGGTGCAAATGGACACCAAAGGCAAGCAAGAGTAGCTATTCTTATATCAGACAAAACAGACTTTAAAGCAACAACAGTTGAAAAAGACAAAGAGGGACATTATATAATGATAAAAGGATTAGTCCCACAGGAAAATACTACAATCATATATATATATATATATATATATATATATATATATATATATGCATATAACACTGGAGCTCCCAAATTGATAAAACTATTACTACTAGGTCTAAGAACTGAAATAGACTGCAACACAATTATAGTGGAGGAGTTCAATACCACACAATAAGATACCATCTTACTCCTGTAAGAATAGCTATAATTTAAAAATGACAGAGTAACAGATGTTGGCATGGATGTGGTGAAAAGGGAACCCTTTTACATTGTTGGTGGGAATTTAAACTAGTACAATTATTATGGAAAACAGTATGGAGATTTTAACAGAATTAAAAGTAGATCTACCATTGCCTCCAGCAATCCCACTACTGAGTATTTACCCAGAGAAAAAGAAGTAATTATAAAAGAGACTCACACATGCATGCTTACAGCAGCACAGTTTGCAATTACAAAAATATAGAACCAGCCTAAATGTCCAACAAGTGGATAAAGAAAATATGGTGTGTGTGTATGTGTGTGTGTGTGTATATATTTCTCTCTCCTGTTGCCATGTAAGATATGCCTTGCTTCCCCTTTACCTTCCACCTTGATTTAAGTTTCCTGAAGCCTCCCCAGTCATGTGGAAGTGTGAGTCAATTAAACCTCTTTTGTGTTTAATCTGCCAATCTCTGGTAGTATCTTTAGAGCAGTGTAAGACAGAATGAATATATATATGAGCATGCACACATCATGGAATACTACTCAGACATTAAAGAGAAATGAAATAATGGCATTTGCAGCAACCTAGATGTAGTTGGAGGTCATTATTCTAAGTGAAGTAACTGAGAAATGGAAAATCAAATGTATGTTTTCACTTATAAGTGAGAGCTAAGCTATGAAGACACAAAGGCATAAGAATGATATGATGGACTTTGGGAACTCAGGGTGGGGAAAGATGGGAAAGGGGTGAGGGATAAAAGACTATACACTGGATATAGTGTAAGTTGCTTGAGTGATGGTTGTAACAAAATCTCATAAATCACCACTAAAGAAATTTTCCATGCAACTAAACACCTTTTCCCCCAAAACCATTGAAATAAAAATAAAAATTAAAAAAATACATACATCATGACAAAGTGGGATTTACCCCTGACATGTGAGGCTGGTTTAACAAGTATGCAAATCAATGTGATACATCACACCTACAGAACAAAAGATAAAAAACATATAATTATCTCAATTGATACAGAAAAAGCATTTGACAAAGTCCAAAATCCTTTCTTGATAAAAATTCCTGTTTAGCTAAACAAAGACATTTCTTCAACATAATAAAGGCCATTTATGAAAACTCTACAACTAACATTATAATCAGTGGGAAAAAACTAAAAGCTTTTCCACAAAGACCTGGTACAAAGAAAGGATGCCTACTCTTGCCACTTCTATTCAACATGGTACTGGAAGTGCTAGAAAGAGCAATCACATTAGAAAAATAAAATAAAAAGGGCATCCAAGTCAGAAAGAACAAATTAAAATTATCTTTATTTGTAGATGACATGATCCTATATGTATAAAATTGCAAAGATTTCACACACAAAAACCTGCTAGAACTAATAAGCGAATTAAGTGAAGTTGCAGGATACAAAATTAACACAAAAATCAGTAGCATTTTAATACACAAATAATGACCTAGCTGAAAGAGAAATTGACAAAACAATCCCATTTATAATAGCAACCAAAAAATATTTTAGAAATGCATTTAACTAAGGGGTGAAAGACCTGTATACTGAAAACTATAAAGCACTGATAAAAGAAATTAAAGATGACATAAATAAGTGTACAGGAAATGTATCCTGTTCTTATGGATTGGAAGAATATTGTTAAAATATGCATACTACCCAAAGCAATATACAGATTCAAAGCAATTCCTATCAAAATCTCAGTGATGTTCTCCACAGAAATAGAAAAGCAATCCTAAAATTTACATGAAAGCATAAAAGTCCCCAAATGGTCAAAGCAATTTTGAGAAAGAAAAACAAAGTTGTAGGCATCGTACTGATTTAAAATTATAGTACAATGCTATGGTAATCAAAACAGTATCATACTGGCATAAAAACAGACAAAAAGATGAGTAGAATAGGACAGAGACCCAGAAATAAATCCAAGCATATATGGTCAGCTTTTTTTTTTTCTTTTTTACCAGAACACCAAGAGGACACATGGAGGATTGTCTTTTCAATAAATGGTCTGGGAAAACTGGATTTCCAAAAGCAAAGAACGAATTGGACCCTTGTCTTATACCATACACAAAAATGAACTCAAAATGGAATGCAGATTTAAATATAAGATCAGAAACAATAAAACTCCTACAAGATAACACAGGGGAAAATCTTCTGGACATTGGCCTTGGCAATGATACTTTTGATACACACCAAAAACTCAGGAAACAAAATCAAAAATAAAACTATTGGACTATATCAAACTAAAAAGCATCTGCACAAGAAAAGAAACAACAAAATGAAATAGTATACAGATTAGGAAAAAATATTTGCAAATCCTATAACTGATGAAAGGTTAATATCCACAATTTATAAAAAACATACAATTCAGTAATAGAAAAACAATTTAGAAATGGGCAAAAGACCTGAATAGACGTTTCTCCAAAGAAGACACAAAAATGGCCAACAGTTATATGAAAAGGTGTTCAATATCATTAATCAGGAAAATGCAAAGCAAAACCACTGTGAGCTATCACCTTACAGTTGTTAGGGGGGCTATTATCAAAAAGTCAAAAGATAACAAATGTTGGTTAAGGTGTGGAGAAAAGAGAACTCTTATAAAGCATTGGTAGAAATGTAGATCGTTATTGCCATTATGGAAAACAGTATGAATTTTTTTAAAAAACTAAAACTAGAACTATCATATGACCAAGCATTCCCTCATCTGGGCATATACTCAAAGGAAATAAAATAATCACTTTGTAACCTTGTAAATGTGTCTGTACTCTCATGTTCATTGTGGCATTATTCACAATAACCAAGAAAATCTCAGTGGTTGTGGATGGATAAATGGATAAAGAGACTGTGGGGTGCGTGTGTGTGTGTGTGTGTGTGTGTGTGTGTGTGTGTGTGTGTGGTGTAATGGAATATTATTCAGTCCTAAAAAACCAATAAGATCTTGCCATGAGACACAATGTGGATAAGCCTGGAGGACATTATACTGAGAAAAATAAATCAGACAGAGAAACATATTGTACAATCTCACTTATATGTAGAATCTTACAAAAAAGTTAAACATACAGAGATAGAGAACAATAGTGCTTATAGGGAGGCAAGGAGGAACTGAGATGATAAACTATAGCCTAGGCATATAGTAGGCTATACCTTCTAGGTTTGTGAAAGTATACTCTCTATAGGAGTTCTGAACCAAAGTCATCCTCTGTGGAAATTGCTTAATATCCCATAACTGTTTAGCTTCTTTTCCTTTCCACTTCCCTACTACCCTCCTAGAACAGGAACACTTTTCATGGAAATACTACCTAATAAATTACTTTCAAGTGAATTTTCCTTCCATTGTTTGAGCCAACTTGAAAAGATATTATACAAAAGAAAATATCTCAATGCTTAATAAAAATTTTTCTTAAAAAGATTCAGCTTTATTAACTATTAGGAAATGCAAACCAAAACCTTAATGCAATCTCACTCTATATATATGGCTATATACATTAGAAAGTTAGAAATGGAAAAGATGAGACAATGCCAATTGTTGGCAAGGAAGAATGTGAAACAACTCCCATGTACTTTGAAAAACTGCTTGGCATTATCCTCTGAAATTGAATGTGAGTATACATATTAGTCATTAATTCTATGCCTGCGTATACATGCCTAACTACCAACCACCAACATTCAGTCAGCAAAAGAAACACATCCAAATGTTCACCGTCAAAAATACGTACTGTGTAACTGTCATAGAAGCACCATTTGTAGTAGTCACAAACCGGAAAATAGCCCATTATTCATCAATATAATGGATACAGAATTGGTAGTACATTCAATCAGTAGAATACTATGTAACAGTAAGAATGAACTACAGCTACACCCAGCAATCTGGATAAATTTCATAAGCATGATGTTGAGCAAAAAAGGTCAAACAAAAGAGTAAATACTGTGTGTTTATATTTTTATACTAGGATAAGACACAGAGATGCATCACTCAGATACTCTTAAGGAAGGATATGCTGTCTTCACTGCTGATAAAGCTGTGAGCAGACTACTTCAGCTGTCAAATTTTCGGAAAGCCCTTCAGTGGCAGAAAGCTGCCTTACTCATAGCCAATGATTGATGGAGAAAAGGGAATATGCCTGGCCATTCGGGCCCACCATAAGATAACTCTGACCACGCGTTAGTTTCAGAGTTCTGCATGGGATGAGCTGAGGCTGAAAAGTCTGCATGACAGCTCCTCTTCTCACTCTATCGCACAAAATGTCAAAGCTGGTCGATGGCATTAGGAGTCAAGTATAGTTACCCTTAAATTGAGGGTGGAGAGGATTATATCTGGAAGTAGGCAGGGTAGTTGAGGTGGCTTCTGTGGTGTTGGTAATATTCTATTTTTGAGATCTGTTTCACTTTGTGAAATTCCATCAAGTTGTATAATTATTATATATGTATTTTTCTATATACTTTAACAAAATGTTCGCCAACACGTTTATAATTCCAAAATAAATGAATTAATTGAAAATAAAATTTTAAATAAAAAATACTGAATTAGAGATAGAAAAGTTAATCATTCACTCATTCACCAACTCACTATACCCGGGGCAAGTCTCTTAAACTCTCTGAGCCTGAAACTCCTCAACGATGAGGCTGAAAACACAACAAGCTTATCCTTGCCTAAACATCATTTTTACATACATTTGCTCAATTCCCAGTCTCACAACTGCTGTGAGTAACGGGTAATTGAGTTTTGGTATCCCCATTCTTTTCAGTGGTGGAGCAACTTCTGTAAAGGTTAGGCAATTTGCTGAAAGACACAAAGTCAGTGAGCTGCAGAGTCAGGTCTAGAATCCAAGTTTTCTGGAGCTGGTGTCTTCCATATCAAAGCAAGTCAATGTGTTCAAGAGAAACATGCAGTTAAACCTGCTAATAACAATACCATTGAAGAAGGTGTAGCACAGAGCAAGATGTTTAGAAGTTAGGAAAGAGACTCATTCTAAATAATGGTTAAGAGATAATTCAGACTACATGGTACCAAAGCAAAACTAAAATCACCCAAAGTAAACAGTCCAGTGGAATAAAACAAAAGCCAATGGTTAAGAGAAAAACAGGCCAAAAACACCTACACTGGATAATGGGACCTATAGTGTCTATGATAGAAATGTTATGTTTCAGTGTGCTAGCCTCATTTAAATCATTTAATTACAAGGTATTATCCCACCAGAGAGAGTAAAAAGGAGTCTATCTTAGTAAACTAAATGTCATTCTATTGGTCTGAGAATTCAATGCTTCCTCCAAAGATATGGCTCCACTACTCCATTTTTCTGGATTCAAGTCATTAAATTGGTGTTCAAATTTCCCTATCAAAACCACAGAAACTCAAAAAAACAATGTCTTTTCTTTTATTGGAAGAGAGGCCGAATATCCAACATAAATTTAAGAAAGAATAAATTATACACCAACTTCCATCTAGCCTCCACCATTGCAATAAACCCTGATTTCCTCACTTTGACTTACGGGCATGTTTGTTTTTCTTAGGAATCTTTAAGGGACAGGTAGTTGGCTCAAATTCAGCCAGTCATGCTACTTGCCAAAGAAGGATAGTCTCTAGTGAGTCGTCTCATGTTTTGATGCATATCTTCTGTTGAATACCTTATAAAGATTATAATTTAAGTCCTGGAAAAATGCCCACCCCTAGTCCCAGTGTCCAGTTACCCTTCACCTCCAAAAGATCCCTGCTTTGCCAATTAAATCAGTTAATTTGTAAGCCAATTAAATTATATCTGTCAGTTTTCTTAATTAAATTGGTTGTTTGGTATCTTGTAGGACCAACATAGAACAGGGTAAATGCAAAATCTTATGTCCATTAGTAGGAAATAGCTGAAGAAACGCATCATTAAATGAATCATTAAAATACATCTTCTTACAAAATGGTAAGATGTTATAAAGAAGGACCGAATTGTAGATAGCTGATCTTTTTTCCTCGATTTGTGGTGCTTCTCACCACCCTATAAATGGATAATATTTAGGTATAAATAATTCCTCAAGACTGGGTGCAGTGGCTCATGCCTGTAATCCCAGCACTTTGGAAGGCCAAGGTGGGCAGATCCCTTGAGGTCAGGAGTTTGAGACCAGTGTGGCTGACATGATGAAACCCCATCTATACTAAAAACACAAAAATTAGCCAGGCAAGGTGGCAGACACCTGTAATCCCAGCTACTCTGGAGGCTAAGGCAAGGGAATCACTTGGATCCGTGAGGCGGAAGGCATAGGTTTCAGTGAGCCAAGATCTTGCCACTGTACTCCAGCCTGGGCTCCAGAGCAAGACTCCTTTTCAAAAATGGTAATAATAACAATAATTCCTCAAGAAACTATTAAATCAAAGTGATATGATCTCTTTTACAGTTTTTTCACATAAAAATATTAAACAATTAAACTGCCTCTAAAGTAAACTGAGAAACATGTCAATCATAAAGCTGTAGTCATTCACCAACATTTTTAAAGGATTTATAGTAGCACGTAGTTCTCACATCCAAAAGGTACTGACATTTGTTATAAAAAAAACATTTTCAGATGCTCTTTGCAATAAATTTTAATGATATGCAGAGGCTAGTTGAAGTACCTGAAACTAAATTAAACATTAACTTTCATTCAAAATGTGTTTGTGTCCCATATTAGTCCATAGGTATAGCAAAAAAGAGAAGGTAGAAAACAATAAGAAGTTTCTCTGAGATCCATATCAATATTTCAAATACAGTATCATTTTAAGTCTGACATTTTCTACTTTTTGATCAAATTTTTAAAACCATGAGAGTTTTATCTTATCATCATTACACAATGATTACTTTTATAATCAAGTAATAAAAAGAAACTAGAAAATAAGAGGAAAATGTTTTTGACCCACAAACACCACTATATTAAGGTACTGTTTAATCAGAATTTTTCTTTTCTTCCCTCCCCCAACCTTTCTACAGACTCTGCTAGCTCAACAAAACAAGCGGATAAAAAAGCCTTTTCTGTCAAGATGTCATAAGTTAGGACTCAGTGATTGGTGATAATATATTGCCTTGAATGTTAAAGGTGGCAGGTGACAGAGATGAAGCAAACAGTGTATTCTCACACAGCTACAGAGATGTGAATTTAGACTTTACATAATAGGGGCTATAAAATGTAATCATGCAGGTCTAAAATGTAAGTGCTACTGTGCTTATGAAATGCACTGTAATATCCAGGAGAATAGTGACAGGTGATGCAATGCATAGCACTATGCTAGGCAGCATACAATACTCCTTACTACGGTGGTATAAAGGCATGTGACTAACATGTTCGTTAAATTAGTTTGAGAAAATATGGTCTACGACATCGTACCTGCTGGGGTGGTCTAGGAAGCATGGTATAACACTGCTCATGGGTTGGTTGAACTGTTACTGATCTAGGATACAGGGTTTCTCATTCCTGTGTACCTGTGTGTGTAGTAAAATTAAAACTTTTTGTTCAATTCTGTTTCTCAAACATTTTAATTCATTTCTCCAAACTTCCCCTGCTGCAGAAGGGAGAATAATCTGCATGTTGGCTACTCCAATGTAATGCCAAGGTTTTCAAGGTTCTCTTCCCGTGTTGTCTGCCATAGTTTGGATGTTTGCCCCACCAAATCTCATGCTGAAATGTGATTCCCAATGTTGGAGGTGGGGTATGGTGGGAGGTGATTTGGTCACAGGGCCAGATCGCTCATGAATGGTTTAGCACCATCCCCTTGGTTATAAGAGAGTTCTCACTCAGTTTATGCAAGATATGGTTCTTCGAAAGAGTCTAGGACCTCCCTCTTCTCATGTCACATAGCCACAGAAGGAGCAAGAGAAAAAAGGAGGAGGTCCTAGATTCTGGGCTGGGCTCAAATGCTGGGCTCCCCCTTTGCTTTCCACCATGATTGATTGAAAGCTTCCTGAAGCCTCACTAGAACCCTAGTAGATGCTGAATCCATGCTTCCTGTATAGACAACAGAACTGTGAGCCAACTAAACCTATTTTCTTTATAAATTACCCAGCCTCGAGTATTTCTTTATAGCAACACAAGAATATACAGATAAACTGCCGGAAGGAGAGATGCATGGATTGCCTCATCTCTGGCACACTATTATTTGTGCAGTTTCAGGCTCTTGAGTGTCATAGACTACAGGAATTCAGAAGATATACATTCTCCTTTATACACCCTGGCTGCATATGATATTGGCAAGTATCAGACATCTTTGTAGAGATGCTTTTCAGGAAAAAAAAAAAGACAAAACAAAAAGGACACGTGTGCTTTCACACAGACATAAAAACACTATAACTACTCATAGAATATTTATAATAACCATTTCATGAAGAAAGTTGCTTTATAATCAGAACTCTGAACTATGTCTAACTCACCACTAAGTTTCAATCTATATTATTTTTTATTCACTAAGTGCTCATTTTCTATTGGTCTGGTCTTATGAACAGATGAGTCCTAACAATGTTGTAGTTTCAGGAACATAGGAGACAGCATTCTCCTCACCCCTTCCAAAAATTCCTCCAGCCAGCTGATTCCTGAAATGCACAATAGTTAATGGCTTTCTTTAATGTTTATTCTATGCTAATATATAAATCTCAGAACAAATAACAATTAAACACTGTCAACTCAAGATAAACAGGTTAATACAAATCTATCCTTGAGCATAGGTGAAAAAGTAGAACACAGAAAGGCTGTCTATAACACACTATGTTGGGTACACTACCTTAGGGGAGGAGAGGAAAAGTTTAAATATGGAGTACTTATATCATATTAGTAGAATTAAATTTAAAGGATTGTGCATCTCATGGATTCTGAATGTAGTTTCCTCTATGATCCCAAATTCCCTTTTGCAGACTCAGTATCTTAGTTCTCTGGTTGGGATGCTGTGTGTCATGGCATCCCTAGAGATCCTGGCAGCTTTTACATGAGGCTAAAAGAATTGACTTCAGGAAGAGGTTTGCTGGATTATTTTTTCTTTCAGCAAGACTGAACCTAAAGCTAAAGATCAATAAGAAAAAAGTATTTATTTCTAACCAATAACACCAATAAATTGTGAGTGATACAGGAGAAACCTACAAAATACATGTCCACAATCCCTCGTTCAAAATCCTCAAAGACAGAAGTATTTCATTATTCAGAATTGTTTGGGATTCTCCAAACATAATACACTACAGATGTCAGATATAGATAACACCACCAGTGGGGGTCTGGGCTGGCTTTTCACTATCAAACAATAATTTTTAGAGTGAAACATATGTATTTCATCAAAACATGCTTTAAAAATGAAAAAGATGGTAAATAGCCTCATAAGGGTTCAGATCAGATTTTTCCACCAAATAAATTTTCCATAATCATACAGGGAAAATAAAAAAAAAAAGCTTTTCAGGCCCTTTTTGGTTTAAGAATCAAGAATAAGGGATTGTCACTGTTACGTAAATGTTTGCTCATCACTTTTGGACTGGAATGATCAATAATTGCTTTTGTAGCATTTTTGTCTAGCACAAGAATATTGTATGTCAAAAGTATCTGTCGGAGGAAGTGATGTGAATGGATGATGTGCAATAAGTACTGTAACGCCTCATTCAGTGTCTCCTAGCCAAGCACTCCAAAAGCCAGAGTGAATGAGGCTGGGAAGACAGCTTTTCTCCTGATCTTCTATGATCAATGTCCCAGGCAGAGAGCAGCACTGCCCCTAAGTTAAGATACCATCATCACTCAAGTGTGCTTGAGTGAAACTCATTGAAAAGAAACGAGGGATGGCAGCACCTTGCTGCCTTCTGCTTCCACACTAATTGCCTCCAGGATCCTACTACTTCTACTCCTTGATGTAATTTTCTTCACCTGGACTGTGCACAGGCATTGTCATTTTTTAAGTTCCTGTCCCTGGGCACAGAAACTTATGAAAAGAATTAAGAGAGCTGTCCACACTCCTGCTAGTCAAGGCTTCTGTTCAGAAAAACTATTTGCATTTTTATCTAATGATGGAGTTATTGTTTTTAAGCATTCTACCCATCTTCTTAATTTCCTTCTTGATGTTTCTCCTTGGTAATGCATCCTCACTTCACACTAATGCTGAGCTCATGATATTCTTCCTAAAACTGGCTGCCCTCCAGTCATCTCTCTCCCACATCCAGCTGGGCCCAGAGCCCTGGAGGCAACCAAAACTCCAATACCTACTTTGCCCCCAAAAGAGGGGCAGCGTATAAGGTCTGGCAATTCTTCATTTGGAGTATCTCTCCTTTTGTATCCAGTCTATTTTCGAAACTCAGATCGTTCTTGGTTCATGCCTGATCCCTTACTGTGACATACTTGCAAGAGAACACCCCATCCTATCTGCTCCAGGCCAGACAACACACCACAGTCCAATGAATCTTACTGAAATACATTTTTTGTCTCATACTCTGTTTAAAACATTATTATAGTGTTACCAAGAATTAGAAATCTAGTCTGCTTTCTGGGCCCTTTATGACAAAAACCCAATTTGCTTTTCCATTTTCGTCTTTTAGTCTTCTGCTATAGCTTTCCTACAGATACACTCATTTATTACCAGGCCTATTTATCGTTCCCAGCACATTACATTAACTTCTCAGCACCTCTCCCACTTCTTACACATTTTCAAGATGGTCACCAGATTTAGACCTGACTCTACTCATTCATCAAAGTTCAGCTCAAGTTTCATTTGTCTGTTGAGACTTCTTTTATCATCTAAGGTCATCATAATTGTGGAAGAGACTGCTGGTCATCCTCCAATATTCATTCTCCCCTTTACACCCAAAAAGTCTGTTAAATTAATTAACAAGGAAGCCATTGGCCTGAGGAGTTCAAAATGGGAGAGTTCCCTGCACTCCCTCACAGGACATGCAACAGGAGTGTGGCTTGTCTGTTTGGCCACTGTGCACTCAAACCCCTTACAGGGGGGAGAGCATGTAGATGGACAGGTGCCAGAGCTGGGACAAGTGCCCCTGGACTCCAACCCTACGGCAGTGTCCAAGGGTGGGAGACTGTGACTCCCAAAGTCCAAGTGGGCATGTGTTACAGTGCACTCTATTAGCCTTGTCGTCCACAAACAGCTTAAGTGTTAAATAGCTCAGTGGACACTGTCTTTTCACAAGGACAGATGGTCAGTGTGACAGCTTTCTGCATCCTGAGCTCTTGTCCGGCATGCAGGAAAAATCAGGTTATACACGGACTTGAAGGATGGATGCAGGGGTTTCATTGAGTGGTGGAGGTGGCTCTTAGTGGGATGGATGGGGAACTAGAAAGGGGATGGAGTGGGAAGATGATCTTCCCTTGGAGTTTGGCCACCTAGCGGCCAATCTCTCCAACCATCCACAGCCAAACTCCACTTAGTGTTCAGATGCTCTTTCTCTTCTCTCTGCCATGCCATCCTGCCATTCTTCTGCTCTTCTGTTCATCTCTTTGTGGACCCAGGGGTTTCGGCTTTATATAAGTACAGGATAGGAGGGTACGGTGGGACAAAATGCAGCTTTGGGATGTGAAAATAAGAATGCCTGGTCTCATTTAGGGCCACAGGTTTCCAGGCTTGAGGATGGAGCCTTTGCAGGGGTACCACCCTCTTCTACCCAGTATTTCCCTGTCTCCTAACCATATCAATTTCTTTATAATTAGAGTTCCTACTACAACCTAACTTAATATATAAACAAACTTTATTTAGGAATATATTTTGTGATAAACAGCTAAGTTTCAGTCAAACACAAGTAGCCAAGTTTCAACCAATGTCAGGAAGATAACTGATCAGATCATGTCCAAATAAAGCAATTGCCTCATCACACCATGCCTAAATAAGTAGATAATCAGGTGATTTATCTACTTTGTTTTGGTGTTGAGTCTAAAAATGCTTGCTACTCATGCTGTTGGATGGAGCTCTCTGAACCTCTTCTGGTTTTAAGAGCTTCCCAATTTAAGAATTGTTCTCTGTTCAAATAAGCTATGTTAAAGGTAATTTGTCTAAAGATTTTCTTTTAATACAATAGAATTTCAGTTTTTAGATGGCACATAAACATTCATGTGAAAGACTGAATTTTCCAACTTCCCTTCCAGGTGGGTATGACCAGCAAGATGTAAATAAAAAATGATGTGTTTACCTTCTGAGTCACATGGCTTAGTCACATACCATTTTGGACCGTGTGGTTGAAAGAAAAACAATTAGAGCATCATTCTAATGCTCTACCATTACAATGCCAGAGCAAGAAAAGAGATGTCTAGACATCTGATAACTCTGCAGAATGGGATTGCCATAGGAACTTACATAAGAGAAATAAAATCTTTCTTGTTTAAACTATTGTTGTTTTAGACTTCCATCGAAGCATCCACCTCTATATCCTAAGTAACCTTGTATCATTTATTATCTGTATCACTCAATTATTTGTTCCTACAGATACCTTAAAATTTTAGTTACCTTATCACTTTTATATATATATATATATATATATATATATATATATATATATATAAATCTTCTTCACCCAACGTGAAGAGGGATCAAAACTTTTGTATACAGCTATGTCCAATGCAGTCTTGCTCATATACACCCAGGTCTATCATAGTGCATTAAGAATTTAATAAAGACAATCATACTCTATTATCTTTGAGAATAAACTGTTTTACATAAGCACATTTACAAATAAAAGAAAAATATCCCTTAAAACTCAAAAATATTTTAAAGAACCCTTATTTTTTAACTTTTCCATAAGTTATTGGGATACAGGTAGCATTTGGTTATATAAGTTCTTTAGTGTTTGTGAGATTTTGGTGCACCCATCACTCTAGCAGTATAAACTGCACCCTATTTGTAGTCTTTTATCCCTTGCCCCACTCCCATCTTTTCCCCCAAATCCCTGAAGTCCATTGTATCATTCTTATGCCTTTGTGTCCTTATAGCTTAGCTTTTACATAACAGTGAGAATATATGATATGTTTGGTTTTCCATTCCTGAGTTACATCACTTAGAATAATAGTCTCTAATCTCATCCAGGTCATTGCAAATAATATTAATCCATTCCTTTTTATGGCTGAGTAGTATTCTATCATATGTGTATGTTTAGATACACATATGTGGACTCTTATCTCACACTGTTTACAAATAATACAAATATTTACAAATTATTTACAAATAATATAAATTATTTACAAATTTGTATTATTTGTATTATTTGTAAATTGATTGATGGGCATAATTAAGTGGAACATAAATAATTAAATAATAATTTATGTATATGTATGTGTGTATATATATCTGTGTATATATGTATCTACATATATACACACACACACACACAGACCAGTTTATCTACACATTGATTGATGGGCATTTTAAGTGGAGCATAAATTATTATTTATGCTTCACTTATCAATTATGCCCATCAATCAATTTATAAATAATACAAATAATTTACAAATAATTTGTAAATTATTTGTATTATTTGTAAATTGTGTGAGATAAGGGTCAACATGTGTATCTACACATACACATGATAGAATACTACTTAGCCATAAAAAGGAATGAATTAATGTGTGTATGTGTATATATATATGTATGCATATGTATATATATATACACATACATATACATACACACACACACACACACACACACACACACACACACCCCAGTTTATCTACTCATTGATTGATGGGCATTTTAAGTGGAGCATTTAGGCCATTTACATTTAACGTTAGTATTGAGATGAGAGGTACCACTACATTCATCATGCTATTTGTTGCCTGTGGACCTTTTAATTTTTTGGGTTTTTTTGCTTTTTAATTTGTAATTTTGTTTTATAGGTCCTGTATGATTTATGCTTTAAAGAGGTTCTGTTTTGATGTATTTCCAGGATTTATTTCAAAATTAAGAGCTCCTTTTAGTAGTTTTTGTAGTGGTGGCTTGGTACTGACGAATTCTCTCAGCATTTGTTTGAAAGCAATTGTATCTTTCCTTCATATATGATGCTTATTTTCACTGAATACAAAATTTTGGGCTGATCATTGTTTTGCTTGAGAAGGCTAAGATAGGGCCTCAATCCTTTCTAGCTTGTAGGATTTCTGCTGAAAAATCTGCTGTTAATCTGATAGGTTTTCCTTTATAGGTTACCTGGTACTTTTGTCTCACAGCTCTTAAACTTCTTTCCTTCATCTTAACTTTAGATAACCTGATGACAATGTGCCTAGGCAATGATCTTCTTGCAATGAATTTCACCAGTGTTCCTTGTGCTTCTTGTATTTGGATGTCTAGGTTTCTTGCCAGTCTGGGAAAGTTTTCGTCAATTACTCTTCCAAATATTTTCCAAACTTTTACATTTCTCTTCTTCCTCAGGAACATGGGATATTCTTAGGTTTGGTTGTTTAACATAATCCCAGACTTCTTGATGACTTTGTTCATATTTTCTCATTTTTTTTGTCTTTGTTGGATTGGTTTAATTCAAAGACCTTGTTTTTGAGCTCCAAATCTCTTTCTTCTACTTGTTCAATTCTACTGTTGAGACTTTCCCGAGCATTTTGCATTTCTATTTGTGTTCAATGTTTCCTGAAGCTTTTTTTTTTCTTTATGCCATCTATCCTTGAATATTTCTTGCTTCACTTCTTGTATTTTTTTTTTTTTTGAATTTCCTTGCATTGGGCCTCGCCTTTCTCTGATGCCTCCCTAATTAGCTTAATAACTAACCTGAATTCTTTTTCAGGTAAATCAAGGATTTCTACTTAGTTTGGATCCATTGCTGGTGAACTAGTGTGATTTTGGGGGATGTTAAAGAGCCTTGTTTTGTCATATTATCAGAGTTGATTTTCTGGTTCCTTCTCATTTTGGTAGGCTCTGTCAGAGGGAAAGTGTAGAGCTCAAGACTGTTGTTCAGATTCTTTTGTCTCATGTGGTATTCTCTTGATGCAGTACTCTCCCCCTTTTCCTGTGGATGTAGCTTCCTGTGAGCTGAGCTGCAGTAAATGTCCTCTCTCTTCTGGGTTTAGCCACTGAGCAAGTCTACATGGCTCTGAGCTAGTACTGGGAGTTGTCTTCACAAAGTCCTGTGATGTCAATCGTCTATGGGTCTCTCAGCAGTGGATACCAGCACCTGTTCTGGTGGGGGCAGCAGTGGGGTGAAATGGACTCTGTGAGGTTCCTTAGTTGTAGTTGTTTAATGCACTTGTTTTGCACTAGTTGGCCTCCTGCCAGGAGGTGACTCTTTCAATATTGGTCATCCTCCAATATTCGTTTTCCCCTTTTCTCCCAAAAAGTCTGTTAAATTAAATAACCACGAAGCCATTGGCCTGGTAAGTTTGAAATGAGAGAGTTCTGTCACCCCTCTCACAGGATGTGCAAGAGGGATGTGGCTCATCCATTTGGCCATGGTGTGCTCAAACCCGTTACATGAGGAGGATCAAGCAGATGGACAGGTGCAGGAGCTGAAGTGAGTGGCCTGGGCTCCAGCCTCATGGCAGTGTCCAGGGGTGGGAGCCTGGGACTTCCCAAGCCCAAGTGGGCATGTGTTAGAGCACTCTTTTAGCTTTGCTGTCCACAGAAGGCTTAAGTGTTAAACAGCTCAGTGGACCCTCTGCCTTCTTGCAAAGGCAGAGGGCCAGTTCTGCATCCCGAGCTCTTGTCCAGCATCCAGGAAATATCGGGTCACACTTAGACTCAAATGATGAATGCAGGGGTTTTATTGAGCAATGGAGGTGATTTTGTAAGTTGTGTGAAATAGGGGTCCAGCTTTTTAGTATCCTTTATTAAAGAGACTGTGCTGTTTCCAGTATGTGTTCTTAGCACCTTTGTTGAAGATCAGTTGGTGGTAAGTGCATGGACTTACGTCAGTGCAATCTATTCTCTTCCATTGGTCTATCTCTCCATTTTTTATGCCAGTACTATGCTGTTTGGATTAGTAGAGTTTAGAACTCTACAAAAAAAAAAAAAAAAGACAATTGCAGGCCAATATTCCTGATAAACATAGATGCAAAAAATCTTCAACAAAATACTAGCAAATTAAATGCAACTACACATTCAAAGGATTATATGCCATCATAAAGTAACATTCTTATGCCACAAGGATGGTTCAACATATACAAGTCAATAAATGTGATATACCATATTAACAAAAGATAAAATTATGTAATATCTCAACATATACAGAAAAAGTATTTGACGAGAGCCAACATCATTTCATGATTAAAAATCTCAACAAATTATGTATAGAAGGAATGTACTTCAACATAATAAAGGCCATAGATGACAAGCCCACAGTTAATATTATACCTGATGGTAAAAAGCTAAAAGCTTTTCCTCTAAGATCAGGAACAAAACCGTGAGCTTACTCCCATCACTTTTATTCAATATAGTAATGGAAGCCCTAGTCAGGGCAATTAGGCAAGAAGAAGAAATAAAAGTCATCCAAATCACAGAGGAAGTAAAACAGACTGTACTTGAAATGGTATGATCTTATATATAGAAAATTCTAAAGACTCTACTTTAAAAAAAAACTGTTAGAACAGATTAGTAATGTGTAAGTTCAAAATCAATGTATAAATATCAGTACTGTTTCTATATATTAACAACCAACTAGCTGAAAAAAATTAAGAAAACTATTCCATTTACATTAACACCAAAAAAATAAACTACTTAGGAATAAATTTAACCAAAGAGCTGAAAGATCTGAACACTGAAAACTATAAATCATTGATGAAAGAAATTGAGGGGGAGGATCCAAGATGGCCAATCAGGAGCAGCTCAGGATTGCAGCTCCCAGTGAAAGCATGGAGGGTGAGTGGACGCCACATTTCCAGATGGATTTTTATTGCCCATAGACCAGGAGCTTCCCAGGCAGAGGAGCCCCACAGGTTGCCAGCATAGCTGTTTTGGCCAGTGCGGAGGGTCGCCGCACAAAATACACAGATCCAGGCACCGTTTTAGCTGGCAATTGGAGCTCCTGGGAGACAGAGTCACCCATTCAACTGATACAAAGGGGATTGAAACAGGGAGCCAGGCTAGGAGATTTCCAGGCAAAAAAGTGCCACAAATCTCCACGCAGCTGTTTGAGTTGGCACAGTGGGTCTACACACAATAAATCACAGAAATCCAGGTGCCATTTCAACTGGCAAAAGGGATGCCTGGGAGACAGAGACACCCATTAAACTGAAAAAAAAAAAGGGGGGGTCTGACGCAAGGAGCCAGGTGATCAGGCTGGGTCAGTCCCTCCCCCACAATAAACAGCAATCTGACACACTCTGGATTGAGAGTTTCACAGCAAGCACAGCTGAACCTGGGATGGTCCAGCTCTGTGGGGGAGGGGCGTCTGCCATTACTGAGACAGTCCACCACTACCGAGGTAGTCTGCCATTGCAGAGGCAGCTCACCACTGCTGAGGCAGTCTGCCATTACAGAGAGAGTCCGCCATTACAGTGGTGGGCTGCCATTGCCGAGGCAGTTCTAACTATACCCCTATAAACAAGACTGCAGGGAAGTTCACACAGCAGCTGGTCAGAGCCCACAGCAGCTCAGCAAAGCCTCTGCAGGCAGACTGTGACTAGGCTGCCTCCTCACTGGGCAGGGCAGCCCTGAAAAAAGGCAGCAGCATGACAGAAACTTATAAATAAAGCCCTAACTCCCTGGGACAGAGCACCTGGGGGAAAAAAAAAAGGCATTTATGAGTTCTGCTGCAGCAGACTTAAACATACCTGCCCAGTAGCTCTGAATGAACAACGGAGCCCACAGCTCAGCACTTGAGCTCCTATAAAGGACAGACTGTCTCCTCAAGAAGCCTCCTGACCGCCACATATCCAAACCATCACCTCATAAAGGAGAACTCAGACTGACATCTGGCGGGTATCCTTCTGGGACAAAGATAGCAGAAAAAGAAACTGGCAGCATCCTGTACCATTCTGCAGCTGTTACAGGTGATACCCAGGCAAGCAAGGCCTGGAGTGGACCTCAGCTGTCCTACAGTAGAGGGGCCTGAATGCTAGAAGGTAAACTAAGAAACAGAAAGAAATAACTTCACTGTCAAAAAACTGGACATCCACTCAGAGACTCCATCTGAAAGTCAACAACTACAAAGACGACAGGTAGATAAATCCACAAAGATGGGAAGAAACCAGTGAAAAAGGGATGAAAACAACCAAAACCAGAACTCCTCTCCTCCTCCAAGGGATCACAACTCCTCAAGCAAGGGAAAAAGGCTGGATGGAGAATGAGTCGTATGAATTGACAGAAACAGGCTTCAGAAAGTGGGTAATAAGAAACTTCTCTGAACTAAAAGAACATGTTCTAACCCAATGCAAAGAAACTAAGAACTTTGAAAAAAGGTTTGATGAAATACTAATGAGAATAAACAGCTTAGAGAGGAATATAAGTGAATTGATGGAACTGAAAAACACAACACGAGAACTTCACGAAGCATACACAAGTTTCAACAGCCGAATTGATCAAGCAGAAGAAAGGGTATCAGAGATCGAAGATCAAATCAATGAAATAAAAGGAGAAGGCAAGATTAGAGAAAAAAAGGTAAAAAGAAATGAACAAAGTCTCCAAGAAATATGGGACTATGTGGAAAGACCTAATCTACGTTTGATAGGTATTATCTGAATGTTATGCAGAGAATGAATCCAAGCTGGAAAATACTCTTCAGGTTATTATCCAGGAAAACTTCCCCAACTAGGAAGATAGGCCAATATTCAGGTCCAGGAAATACAGAGAACACCACAAAGATATTCCTGAAGGAGAGCAACCCAAAGGCACATAATTGTCAGATTCACCAGGGTTGAAATGAAAGAGAAAATGCTAAGTGCAGACAGAGAGAAAGGTCAGGTTACCAACAAAGGGAAGCCCATCAGACTCACAGCAGATCTCTCAGAAGAAACCCTAAAAGCCAGAAGAGAGCAGGGGCCAATATTCAACATCCTTAAAGAAAAGAACTTGCAACCCAAATTTCATATCCAGCCAAACTAAGCTTCATAAGTGAAAGAGAAATAAAATCCTTTATGAACAAGCAATTACTCAGAGATTTCATCACCACCAGGCCTGCTTTACAAGAGTTGCTTAATGAAGCACTAAACATAGAAAGGAACAACCAGTACCAGCCACTCCAAAAACATACCAAATTAGCTTTGACACAATGAAGAAACTGCATCAACTAACGGGCAAAACAGCCAGCTGGCATCAAAATGGCAGGATCAAATTCACACATAACAATATTAATCCTAAATGTAAATGGGCTAAACACCCCAATCAAAAGACACAGACTGGCAAATTGGATTAAAAGCCAAAACCCATCAGTGTGCTGTATCCAGAAAACCCATCTCACATGCAAGGATACACAAAGGAACAAAATAAAGGGATGGAGGAAGATTTACCAAGAAAATGGAGAGGAAAAAAAAGCAGGGGTTGCAATTCTAGTATCTGATAAAACAGACTTTAAACCAACAAAGTTCAAAGGAGACAAAGAAGGACATTACATAATGGTAAAAGGATCGATGCAACAAGAACTAATGATCCTAAATATATATGCACCCAATACAGGAGCACCCAGATACATAAAGCAAGTTCTTAATGACTTACAAAGAGACTTAGACTCCCACACAATAATAGTGGGAGACTTTAACACTCCACTGTCAATATTAGACAGATCAATGAGACAGAAAATTAACAAGGATATCCGGGACTTGAACTCAAACCTGGACCAAGCAAACCTAATAGACATTTACAGAACTCTCCACCCCAAATCCACAGAATATACATTCTTCTCAGCACTACATCACACCTACTATAAAATTGACCACATAATTGGAAGTAAATCACCCCTCAGCAAATGCAAAAGAACGGAAATCATAACAAACAGTCTCTTAGACCACCGTGCAATCAAGTTAGAACTCAGAATTCAGAAACTAACTCAGAACCATGCAGCTTCATGGTAACTGAACTGGCTCTTGAATGTTGACTGGATAAATAATGAAATGAAGGCAGAAATAAAGATGTTCTTCAAAACCAATGAGAACAAAGACACAACATAACAGAATCCCTGGGACATATTTAAAGAGTGTCTAGAGGAAAATATATAGCAATAAATGCCCACATGAGAAGCAAGGAAAGATCTAAAATTCACACCCTATCATCAAAATTGAAAGAGCTAGAGGAGAAAGATCAAAAAAACTCAAAACCTAGCAGAAGGCAAGAAATAACTAAAATCAGAGCAGAACTGAAGGAGACAGAGACACAAAAAACCCTTCAAAAAAAAATCAATAAATCCAGGAGCTGGTTTTTTCTAAAAGATCAACAAAATAGATCAAAAATAATCAAATAGATGCAATAAAAAACAATAAAAGGGATATCACCACAGATTCCACAGAAATACAAACCATCATCAGAGATTACTACAAACAACTCTATGCATATAAACTAGTAAACCTGGAAGAAATGGATAAATTCCTGGACACTTGCATCCTCCCAAGCCTAAACCAGGAAGAAGTTGAAACCCTGAATAGACCAATAACAAGGTCTGAAGTTAAGGCAGCAATTAAGAGCCTACTACCCCAAAAATGCCCAGGTCCAGATGGGTTCACAGCCGAATTCTACCAGACAAAGAAGAGCTGGTACCATTCCTTTGGAAACTATTCCAAATGATCCAAAAAGAGGGAATCCTTCCCAAATCATTTTATGAGACCAACATCATCCTGATACCAAAACCCAGCAGAGACTCAGCAAGAAAAGAAAACTTCAGGCCAATATCCATGATGAACATAGATGCAAAAATCTTCAATAAAATCAGTATTTTATCTTGCAAACCAATTGCAACAGCACATCAAAAAGCTTATCTACCGTGAACAAGTAGGCTTCATCCTGGGGATGCAAGGCTGGTTCAACATACTCAAGTCTATAAATTAATTCACCACATAAACAGAACCAAAGACAAAAACCACATGATTATGTCAATCGATGCAGAGAAGGCCTTTGACAAAATTCAACAGCGCTTTATGCTAAAAACCCTCAATAAACTAGATATTGATGGAACGTATCTCAAAATAATAAAAGCTATTTATGACAAACCAACAGCCAATATCATACTGAATGGGCAAAAACTGGAAGCATTCCCTTTGAAATCTGGCACTAGACAAGGTCACCCTCTCTCACCACTCCTATTCAATATAGTATTGGAAGTTCTAGCCAGAGCAATTAGGCAAGAAAAAGAAATAAAGGGTATTCAAATAGGAAAGGAGGAAGTCAAATTGTCTCTATTTGCAGACGATGTGATTGTATATTTACCAGACCCCATTGTCTCAGCCCAAAATCTCCTGAAACTGATAAGTAACTTCAGCAAAGTCTCAGGATACAAAATCAATGTGCAAAAATCACAAGCATTCCTATACACCAATAACATACTTAAAGAGAGCCAAATCAAGAACGAACTGCCATTAACAATTGCTACAAAGAGAATAAAATACCT